>APFE030321279.1:0-15206 GCA_000404065.3 Pinus taeda
CTATATATAGAAAGGAGGTTTTGTCATTTGAATCATCCAAGAATTGTTCATTTATGTAATGTAAAGGAGGTTACCCCCTCGAAGAGGCTGAATTCTAAGGTGTTGATCTATTTTTTCTATCTTTTCTTGAGCTGGTTTCATAACAAAGTGGGTGGAATTCCTATAAAGTTTCACCTTTGTACTGAAACATGTGAGTGGATAAGAGAACAAGTTAGTCAATAGTTTGAGCAAGAGGATTTTGATTATGGAGTAGTTCCATGTACATATTTTGGGCTTTGATTATTTGAAGGAATTGTATGAGGATGGTTTTGAATTTTGAGATGCCTTTGAAGCATGCAAGAACCTTGTGAGTAGAGATAGCATCCCATGGAGGGAGTTTAGCTTGTAGAATGGTTTATTAGTTAAGAAAAATCAATTATGTATCTCTCGTCACTTAATGAGAGGGAACTTGATGCAAAAAAAGCACAATGGAAGATCGACAAGGAATTTTGGGGTGGACAAGACACTTGGGTAACTAGGACGCTTCAATTTCTAGCCAAAGATGAGATTTGGTGTGTAGAAATATGTAGGCAAATGTAGAGTATGTTAACATGCGAAAGGAAGTAGTCAAAATGTGGGATTGTATATGCCTTTTCCCATTCCTTGTAGACTAGGGAACTTAGTTAGTATGGACTTCGTTTTTTGTTTTTCTAAGAACGCAGAGAGTTAAGGACTCTATACTTGTAGTTGTGGACAAATTTATGTGAAGATGGGTCATTTTATCTTATGCTGCAAGACTAGTGATGCTACACATATGGCTCATTTGTTTCTCAATGAGATTGTTCGGTTGCATGGCTTGTTGAGTAGCATAATCTCTAACAAGGACACCAGGTTCATAGGGAATTTTTGGAGGACCTTTTCAGAGAAGCTTGGAACAAAATTGAACTTCAACTTAGCCTATCACACACAATCTAATGGGAAAACTGAACTTGTGGACAAGATTCTTGAAAACATATTGAGGAACCTTGTGGGAGATAATACCAAGAAATTGGATCATGTGCTAGCTAAAGATGATATTACATACAATGATTCACCAAATAGGAGCACAAGGAGGAGTTTGTTTCAAATCTTGTGTGGAATTCATCCTAGAGGAGTTTCTAAGTTGATATATTTGGGCAAACTTTAGTGTAAGAGTGTTAATGGGCAAGATTTTGCAGCAGTAACGGGTAACTTACATGAAGAAATAAAATAGAAGCTACATGACAACAATTACAAGTAAAAACAAAGAGAATATCTAAGAAGAATAGAGGTAAGCATTGAGGTAGGGGACATGGTCTTAGCTCACCTTGTTTATTTGTGTTATCTTTTTTCCACGACTAGCCGATGTAGTTAATCGGGGGGTTAGAGGGGAGATGGCAGCCCCCTGGTCTAGGGGGTTAGAGGGGGGATGGAAGCCCCCCCGTCTAGCGGGTTTGAGGGGGGTAAGTAGCCCCCCTCGACAGGGTCCAAAGTAGCACCCTTGGAAAAAAAATTGGACCCTCTATTAGGTTGGGCGGACCTACCCATGGTTTTGTGCATGGTTTTCACACACGGTTTTGGACGCGATGGTTTTCGGTCCATGGCTTTGGACATGATGGTTTTCCGTCCATGGTATTAGATGCTTCATCATGTATAAATATGTATTGTAACATGGAAAGTAACGTAATGAAAAATCAAACTAGTAGTCCCAATTTTGGGATCTAGGGGAAAATCTTTATGTATATGTGTTTTATGTGTTATGCTCTCGCATTATTTATTTTTTGTGTTTTAGGATTCATATGTAGGTAATTTATCTACGAGGTTAAAACCTACAATTGGTATCAGATCTATTTTGGCTTCAAGGGGACGCCTTTGTTGCTAAGGGGTTTCACTCGGGCCTATGATAGACCCTGTTCAGTCGGAAATCTGCGGGATCGATTTTGATGGTGAAAGAAGATGGCGAGCAGTGGAAAGATAGAGATCGGTAAATTTAATGGTCAGAGTTTTGAGTTGTGGAAACTAAATATGGAGGATCTGTTGGTGGATAAAGATTAGTGGAGCATGGTAGATCCAAGTACTAAGCCAACAGGAGTGTCCGATGAAGAATGAAGAAGTTGGATTGGAGGGCAAAGAGCACAATACGATTGTCTGTATCAGATTCAGTATTGTTGAATGTATCAGGGGAGGCTACAACTAAGGTTTTGTGGGACAAGTTAGGGACTTTGTACCAATCTAAGTCTCTAGTGAATAAATTGTTCCTACGAAAAAAGTTGTATAACCTAAGGATGAAAGATGGAGACTCGGTGACAGAGCATCTGAATGCATTTAGTACTGTGGTAAGTCAGTTATTATCAGTTGATATTAAAATTTCAGATTAAGATAAGTGCATCAATTTTTTTTGTTCTCTACTAGATTCGTGGGATAATCTGGTTATTGCAATAGGTAGCAATTTAATTGCCTTGTTGTTTGATGAAATAGTCTCATCCTTGCTGACAGAGGAGATGAGATGGAAAAATATGGAGAGCCAGAATGGTGATGCCTTGTCTGTAAGAGGATGGTACCAGAACAGAAACAAAAAGAAGTCATCGAGTGAGAGATCTAAATCTAGAGGGAGATTTAAATCTCCAAGAAAACCTCTAAAGGTGGTGTGCTGGAAATGCGGAAAGGAAGTGCACTACAAAAGGGACTGTAAATTTAAAGCTCCTGAAATAGGAAAGGGATTTGATGATGCTCCTTCTACAGAGGCGAAAACCACCTCAGATGAAGGTGGGGATGTGTACTTAGCTTCTTCAAGTACACATGTAGATCATGAAGCATGGTTGTTTGACTCAGGTGCATCCTTTCACTTCACTCCCCATAGAGAGTGGTTCTGTGAGTATGAGAAATATGATGGTGGTGATGTCTTCTTGGGGGATGACAGGAAGGCTAGAATCATTGGTCGTGGAAAAGGAAAGTTGAAGTTGCAAGGTGGAAGGGTTATAACACTTCTAGGTGTTCTGCATTTTCCTGCATTGGCCGAAAATCTAATTTTCATAAGAAAGCTGGATGATGCAGGTGTGAAAATAGTGTTCGAGAAGTATACCTACAAGATGGTTCATGAAGCACTGGTATTGATGAGGTGAGTTCGGATTGGAACTCTATACAAGCTACAAGGTAGCAATACTGTTGATCGGTGCAATAGTTTTGTGGTTCTTGAAAGTGGAGCAGAAAATCTAGTGGTCTCTGGAGAGAAGACCATGTTGTGGCATCAAAGGCTTCAACATATATGAGAGAAGGGCCTTCGAATACTTCATGGTAAAGGTATAGTAGAAGGTATGAGTAATAGCTCTCTGGATTTTGATTTCTGTGAAAATTGTGTATATGGGAAGCAGAATCAGGTGAGTTTTCCCTTTGGTGGTAAGATGGCGAAAAAGATATTATAACTTGTGCACAGTGATGCGTTTGGACCTGTGAAGGTTCCATCACTAGGTAAGTCTATGTACTATGTATCATTTATAGATGACTTATCAAGGAATACATGAATATATTTCCTTAAGAAATTTGAAGTCTTTGGCAGGTTTAAAGAATTTAAGGCTCTGGTAGAAAACTAGACAGAGAAGAAGATAAAGGTGTTGAGGACAGATAACAATGGAGAGTTTTGCAATAAGGAATTTCAAGAATTCTATAAAACGTGTGGTGTAATATGGCAGAAGACTACTCCATACACACCTGAACAAAATGGAGTTGTAGAAGAATGAACAAGATGTTGATGGAAAGGGAAAGAAGCATCCTCAGTGGTGTCGGGTTAGGACAAGAATTCTAGGTAGAGGCGGTGGAGATAGCATGTTACCTGGTCAATAGATCCCCTTCATCAGCATTGGAGGATAAGACTCCACATGAGGTATGGACTGGTAAGAAACCCTCTCTTTCAAATCTAAGGGTATTTGGATATGATGCATATGTACATGTTCCAAAAGAGAAAAGAACCAAGTTGGATAGTAAATCTGAAAAGTACATCTTTATTGGGTATAAGGATGGTTTAAAGGGTTATAAGCTTTGGAACCTAGTAACAAGGAAGGTTGTGTATAGCCGAGATTTGGTGTTTAGAGAGGTGAAAGATGTTATTAAACATGAAGTCCAACCAAAGAAACCTGAGAAGATTGAGTTTGAGCTTAAGGAGGAAGAATCAGACTCTACAGCAGAGGAGGAATCAGAAGATGAAGAGCCACAAACTTTGGGTGTGAGAAGATCAGTTCAAGAAAGAAGGCAGCTAGAAAGGTATAGTCCATCTATTTTCTGTTCAAATTTTTCTTTATCTGTTATTGATGATGATCCCATAATTATGAAGGAAGCAGTAGATTCAAAGGATGGAAAACTCTAGAAAGAGGCCATGGTTGATGAAATGGCAACTTTTCAAAAAAATGAGGCATGGGATCTCGTGGAGTTATCGGTTGGAAGGAAACCAATTGGCAACAAATGGGTGTTCAAGAAGAATTCAAATGTAGAAGGAAAGGTGGAGAAATACAAAGCTCAGTTGGTAGCAAAAGGTTATTCCCAGGTGTCAGGAATTTATTTTGGCGATATTTTTTCTCCTGTTGCCAAGGTAGCTTCTATTAGATTACATTTATCAATTGTTATTGCTTTTGACTTTGAGGTAGAACAGATGGATGTGAAGACATCATTTCTTCACGAGGATCTGGAAGAGGAGTTCTACATGAAGCAACCTGAAGGCTTTGCAGTGAAGGGTAAGAAAGAACTATTATGCAATTTAAAGAAGTCTCTGTATGGGTTAAAATAGTCACCAAGGATGTGGTATTAGAAATTTGATACATTTATATGGGGATTTGGCTTCACCAGAAGCAAAGAAGATCACTCTGTGTATTTTAAGATAATTGGTGACCATGTTATTTATATGGTCTTGTATGTGGATGATATGTTGCTAGTTGGAAATGACAAAGAAATTGTTGAGAATTTGAAGACCCAATTGTCCTCCAAATTCGACATGAAAGATCTTGGTGCTGAAAACTATATTTTGGGCATGGAAATTAAAAGAGATCAGGCAACGAGGAAGCTCTGGTTAATCCAAATGAAATATGTCGAGACAATATTGTAGAGGTTTAATATGCAGGATAGTAAACCGATGAAGGTTCATATTCCTATAGGTGTAAAGTTATCTGTCGAACAGTGTCCCAAGACAAAAGAAGAGGAAGAGGACATGTCTCATGGTCCATATGCAAGTGCAATTGATAGTCTAATGTATCTGACAGTCAGTACTAGACTAGAAATTGCACATGTAGTGGGAGTATTGAGTAGGTTTATGTCAAAACTAGGGAAGGAGAAATCGACAATAGTGAATCGTATTTTCAGGTATTTGTGTGGCACTAGTGATTATGGTTTGTGCTACCAAGGAAGACCAAGATTGGACAGAGTTTTGGATATTCATTTCTTTGTTGATGCAATTGGGTTGGAGATCTGTATTAGAGAAGATCTACAAGTGGGTATGTGTTTAACCTCTTTGGAGGTGCATTCAGTTGGATGAGTAAGAAACAATCTATAGTGGCACTATCAACTATAGAGGAAAAATACATGGCAACCACTCATGCAAACAAGGAAGTATTTTGGTTGCAGATATTGTGTTCAAGTATGGGGTTAATGCAGGGAGCTATAAGGATAGACTGTGACAGCCAAAGTAAAATCTTCTTAGCAAAGAACCCTACTTACCATTCAAAGACAAAGCACATTGATGTTCAATATCACTTTGTGAGGGATATGATAGAAGACAAAAAGTTATTTCTTTGAACAATAATGTAGATGCATTAACAAAATCTGTTAGGTCTGAGAAGTTCTTTTGGTGTAGAGAAAAATGGGTGTTGCAGGGCTGGATAATGACTAATCTCTCTTGTGGCCCCCTGTGGAAAGAGAACAACAAGTGGGAGAATGTTGGGTTGTGTTATATTCTTTCCACAACTAGCCTACGTAGTTAACTGGGGGTTCAGAGGGGGGGCAAAAACCCCCCCTTTGTTGTGTCGATTACACAATGGGGGAGTCACGGACGGGGTGACATCCCCCTATCTAGGGGGTTTGTGGGGGGTGTGTATCCCACCCTATCTAGGGGGTTTGATGGGGGTGGGCCGAGTAGCCCTCATGTATGGGGTCTGGAGCAGCGCCCCCAATTTTGGGTCAGTCCATGGTTTTGGATGCAATGGTTTTCGGTCCATGATTTTGGATGCAATGGTTTTTGATCCATGGTATTGGATGCTTCGGCATGTATAAATATATATTGTAACATTGAAACGAACATAATGAAAAATCAAGCTGGTAGTCCCAGTTTTGGGATCCAGGGGGAAATGTCTGTGTATATGTGTTTTACATGTTATTCTCTTGCATCACTTATTTTCTGTGTTTTAGAATTCGTATGTAGGTAATTTATGTACGGGGTTAAAACCTACACACCTGAGGAAGGAGATATTCCCAAGAGGAAAATATAAAAAACTCAAATTGAAGAAAATAAGACCTTGTAGAATAATCAAAATTGTTTTTGAAAATTCTTGAGTTGGAGTTACCTATGGGCATAGGTATCTCACCTATATTCAATGTGGTTGATTTGTATCCCTATCAAGCTAGTGATGCAGGTGCCATTACAGCAAATGGGAGTAGTGGAGAAGTCAGTGAATAGAGTTGGATGAATAAGATGCCTATGGTGGAGGTTCTAGAGGCTGAAAGAAATTTGGACACCAGATTTTTAAAGCGCACAAAAGAAAAAGAGTATCTGGAGTTTTTGGTGAAGTGGAAGGACACTCCGATGGAGGATTATACATGGGTGAGTGTCGCAGCTCCATAGAAGGAAGGTTTCCCTCTAGAGGACCTTATGAGCAAAATATCGTGAGTGTTTCTTCCTTACGAGTCTGATACAAGAGTGTTAAACCTATTTCATGATGAAGAAATAGATGGGGCCTAAAAATGTGGTGGACTAGTCACATGTTGAGCTAGAAAATTGATTTTATTACCTTTGTTGGAATTTTAAATACTTAATGTAAATACAAAATTTGAATAAGTCAAAGCATCTAGGAGTGTAAGAGTCATTTCTGTTGTAATGAATAAGCCATGTGGTTGTCTTTTCGACTTCTCGTAGTTATAGAGAGGGAAATGAACCATTTGCAAAGCTTGCTAATACAAAAGAGGCATTGAATGGAGAGTAAGAGAGCCTCCACTATAAGAAGAAAGGTCATTGGTGAGGATCATGCCTATGACGGACCTTTAAGGTCAGTCACCAATGTGACATATGGTGACAGTATTTAAGAAAGCATTTTTGTAAGTGTATATAGTGATGGTCCTTTAAGGTTTGTCACCAAATCCATTTTCAATGACACTTTTGGTGAGGGTTGTTAAAGGCTCGTCACTAATTCTCTCTTTGGTGACACTTTTTGTGAGGATCATTTAATTCCCATCACTAATTATTTCTTTGGTGACACTTCTAGTGTGATATTTTATTAACCATCACCAATGATCTTTTTGGTTACTTTTGGTGATGGTCAATAAATGTTCGTCATCATTGATCATTCCAATGAGTTTTTATGATGATTCATTCTTGTGATGGGCCTTCGAGGTCCATCACCAATGTCGCATATGGTGACAGTCTTTAAAAAATTATTGTTGTAAGTGGATATAATGATGGCCCTTTTGAGGTTTGTCACCAAATCCATTTTCAATGACACTTTTGGTGCGGGTCATTAAAGGCCTGTCACTAATTTTCTCTTTGGTGACACTTTTGGTGAGGATCATTAAAAGCATCACTAATTCTCTTTTTGGTGACACGTCTAGTGATGATATTTTATTGAACCTCACCAATGCTATTTTTGGTTACTTTAGGTGACGGTCAAAAAATGTTCGTCATCATTGATCATTCCAATGAATTTTTGATGAAGCTATGTACTTGTTACTATATTTTTTTCAAAAGATAATGATTTAATACCATTGTTGTGGACTCTCTTTTATTATGTGTCCAACGTCATAGTGGTTATAATAGTTAGTCAATTTGTTAAGAATTAATTAGTCTATATCATTTCCCTCAAGTCACAAGAATATAGTTTCCCTATGAGTCAACACATGATTTATCTCTATTAGCTTATTATCTGGTAAATTTCCTTTAAATAAAGTTCCACTAATGTGTGTAGGAACTATATTATTTAATACATAATCAAGCTCTATCAATTCTATTAATGAGAGTGACCTAGCACTCCTCAACACTCATGGCACAACTTAACATGCTTTGGAACAGTACACTAACATTCCTTGGCAACCCACATGTCTTGGAACATCTTTGTACCTAGAACATATTGCCATGAGTAGGACACCCAAGCACATGTTTCCATGCCCTAGCATAGCATAACACTCCCCTATCATGTGTTGGCATGCCCTGGAACACCTTGGCATAATATTGCATTGAAAAACATTAGAACTTGGCATAGATTGGCACTTGGCATGTATTGGAACATATTATTAGTGTGCCTAGCATGCACATTTTGAAAAAGATAAAGTCCTGACTTATTAACCCTCTTATGTATTCATTTCCTTGCATTTTAGCTTGGTTATTCCTTTTTATTCCTTGAAACTCCTTGAAGCATATTGGCATACTATGGCAACATGCACATCCTAGCATGTCTTAGCACTTGGAATGCCTTGGTACTATTTGGCACATGCTAGAACACCCAAAAAATACCTAGCACACCTTAGCACTCTTTGACATTCTCTCCACTTCATAGCATGCATCACACTCCCTGACACACATTGGCACTTGGCATGTGTTGGCACTTAGCAAGTATTAGCATGTTTGGCATGCGTTGAGATGACTTGGTATGATTTGGCATGGTTTAATATTAAATTTATTTGAGATCATATATTGGAAACTAGATGAGAAGAAATGAAGGAATATTTGACACTTAGAATGCATTGACACTTGGCATTTGGCACCTATTGGCACCTAGTGTTGGTTTTCCTAGCATGCCCCTCATGGAAAAGGTAAAATGATGACTTATTAACCCTATTATGTGCTCATTTCCTTGTAGTTTAACTTATTCCTCCCTTTTGTTCCCTTGATAGTCCCTGGCATGCATTATCACAGCCTTGTACATCTTGGCATGCCTTAGCACTTGGTACATCTTATCTTGTTTGACATGTCTTCGTACTATCTGGCACATGTTATCATGCCCTAGCATTCCCTAACACACCTTGGTAGTCACGACCTTACAACTAGCATTAAATTTTTCCATGACTTGGTAACATTACATTCACTAGAACACCTTGGCACTCCCTAGTTTTCATGCCCTCTGTTATCCTCCAAATGTCCTAGGCTGATGACAAGATCGACGAAGGTAATCACAGACGAAGATTTTAGTTTGGTAGATAGCCCTACCAAACTAGAGAGGGCTCTCCCTATGAAATCACAACAAAGATATGACTAGAATGTAAAGGATTTTAAACTAGATAGCTAGGCTCAGGTGCGTTTTGGAAAATTTCGGGTTTTTTGCTAGATAAGGGAGAAAAACCAGGTAGCTAGGTCAGAGGATCAAAGGGTTATAACAAAAAATATAAAAAGGAGCAAGGTAGAATTACGTTTGTGATGGATCTTAGTGTTTGGCAGTGTAGTGTAATGTTTAGAAGAAGAGAAAGGTCTTAATGAGCATGAAACATGAATTCATTAAGCAAGAAATAAAGTAACAAATAATGATTTTTCCATCAAAACAGCGCTTTATGCAAAGAATTTTGTTTATAAACTGTAAGGAAAACCATTAAATAATTGATGAATGGAAAGAGAAGATTAAAATATTTCATATAAAGCTATAATAGAGAAAATATTACAACACAAACTTACTGCACATAAATTCCTAGATCATAGTTGCGAATTGTGTCATTTGATTTCCAAAAAATGTCCAAGTACAAGCTACAATAGTTCTCTCCTCTGAAATCCAACCTATTCTATCACTGAGAAACTGATATATAAATACCAAAACAACATCTCTCCACTCGCAGAGGTCGAATCAATGACTCTAGGAACTATTTCATGAGGTGCTCTAACCAAACCCTAATATCTAGGGAAGTTAAAAATGACTTCTACAATTAACTTTGCTTCCAACCTCTCTCATAAATGAGGTAAAATTTATATCAAAACTACTTATAAATACTAAACACCCATTATTTACATTTACTTTTACCCCTCACATTCATCTACTTCACACTTTTGGCTGTTATCAAGTCAAACTAGGAATTACAAAAAATTACATAGTGAAAATTTTACAAAAATCTCATAAATTTCCAGGTGTACAATGAGCTATTGGAGGGCATTTTTGAGTGCCTTTCTGAAGTCCAAATCTAGATCGGAAGCCTTTTCTGGAAATATGGAAGAGTGTAGATGTCTTTAGAGTATTTATTCACTCAAAAGGACCCTTTTTTGGCTGAGATATGGCCATTCTCCCAAGGTGTCTCCAGGTGCACAATGAAATGGAAAGGGAGGGGCAGCAAGGTGATTTTTGGCCTCTTTTTTTGAAACTTTCTCAAAACCTGAGCCCCAAATTAGGAAAGTTGGAAAATGGGTTTTCAGATGGGGTCATATTCTTTCCAAAAATGTTGATTTTACATCATTTGGAGCCCTAAGGAAGAAGCACAGCGTGAGTTTGCTGCGCTCCTAGACAGAAAATTGGCAAAAAATTGCAAGTTTGCACCAAAACAAAAAATTTTCTCCAAACCCTCAAATTTTTCTAGAGATGCCTCCTTATCACACCTAGAACTTTCTACAACTCACTATCATACACTATTATTCATTCATTTCCATGCAATTGAAGCTAGTCCTTCCTTGTGTTTCTCTGACACTACCTAACATACCTTGTCAATGCCTCCTTAGCACACCGAGAACTTGCTAACACTCCCTATCACACACTCTTATTCATTCATTTACATTCAATTGAAATTAGTCCTCCCTTATGTTTCCCTAGCACTCCCTAGCATGCATTGGCACCACACCCTAGCACATAACGCTTCTTGGCATGCCTTAGCACTTGGCATATCTTGGAATGACTAACATGCCTTAGAACTTTCTAGCATGTGTTATCACTTCCTGGCATACCTTGCACACCTTGGCACTCCCTAGTTGTAATGCCCTCATAGATAGCCTTACTTGTTTTGTGACTTGGGAACCCAACCATGTCATTGAAAAAATAGTGTTGTCCCTAGACAAAAGTCTCCCTTTATCTAAAATCGCTTTTTCCTTCCCCTTATCATAATCATAGGCTTACCTATTGTAAGTCCTATTATGAAATTATCCTAATACACTTCATCCTTGGGACACCTGGAAGACACTCTTATTCATTCATTTCCATGCACTTTGACCTAGTTCTCCCTTGTGATGCCCTCACACTCCCTAACACTCCTGAACATGCATTGACACTATCTAGCATTTGTTATCATGCCTTTTCATTCCTTGGCATACCCTAGCACTCCTTAGCTATCATGCCCTCATAACTACCCTTATTGGTTTTAAGACTTGGGAACCAACCAAGTCCTACCTCGACTACAAAATCCTGACCAAGTTACAATTAATACAACTATACTATCCCTTGTTCACCTAAGAATGGCCTATAACTCATCTTAGGCTATTCATGCCCAATCTTAGCTCATCCAACCTAAGAAGTTACCAAGTCAAGGCTCACATCTAACCATGGCCATAAAACAACTAAGCAACAACATTTACATCTTGACATGGCATAACACCTATCATGTCTAACAATCCCTTGGCACTATGTGGCACATGTTGGCATTCCCTGCATTCCATCACATTCTTTAGCACTCCCTATCATACCATACCACTCCTTGACATTTCATGGCACTCTTGCATGCCTTGGAACTACCTAGCATATAACTTTGTCACTCCCTCCTGAGCACACTTGGAATTCATTGACACTCCCTATCATACACTCTAATTCGTTCATTTCCATGCATTTTCAACTAGTTTTCCTTTGTGTTTATATCACCCTCCCTAACACTCTTTGACATGCATTGGCACACCTTAACAGTCATTGGCATACCTTACATGTTGCCCTAACACCCTAGCATTTCTTGGCACCACCTAACATACCTTGTCGTCCCCTCCTTAGCACACCTATAACTTGCTGACACTCCTTGTCACACACTGTTAGTCATTCATTTCCATGCATTTGAAACTAGTGCTCCCTTATGTTTCCCTAGCGCTCCATAACACTCCCTGGCATGCATTGGCACACCCTATCACTTGACACATCTTGGCATGTTTCCCTAGCTTCTAACATGCCTTAACACTACCTACCATACCTTATCACTCCCTCCTTATCACACCTGGAACTCACTAACACTTCCTGTCATGAAATCTTAATCATTCATTTGCATGCATTATTTTCACCTATTTCTCCCTTATGTTCCCCTGTCACTCCTTAACACTTCCTAGCACATGTTTTTAATGGAAAAAACACTATGTATAGGGAAGCTCATCCTCCATTTTTGGACAAGAAAATTTGGTTAAGTTTGTAATAAGAAGTGCAAAGATAACCAACCAAGAGAAGGAAACAAAGAGAGAATATTTTGGTGTTGTTTATGGGTCTTTTTTAGGCCTAATACATCCACACATGTGAAGGAAGAAAGAACTATCTACTACAGAAAGGGTCAAAAATCTTGTTGATGTCCAAGAAGTCAAATCAAAGAAGAAGATACAAAAGGTTACATGACGAATTATAATAAGATTTCATACCATCCAAGTGAAGAAGATCAAGGTTCAAAAGGTTGGTCAACCACACATTTTAGGGTTTATGCAAGAGGGCCAAGAACTACAAATCTGATCCATGGAACCTGAATTTGAAGAACAGACGACTTATTGAAGGAAGAACCCTGATTTTCATTGACTCAAGGAAAAAGAAGGAAGTTGAATCAAGGAGGATAGTGCTTTGGTCCTGGAGAGGTCATTGATTCAAGGGTCTAGGCCATGGTCTTAGTATTTGTCAATTGAAGTCTATATAAGAAGAAGATCTTGTTTGGGTTTTCCTCTCATGTTGGAGAGGTTTTGGCCCTGGTTGATTGGATATTTGATGTGTCTCTTGTCTCCTCATTGTTTATTCATTGGTAGATGTTTGATGAAGAATACTTTTTTGAGCATTGTTTGTTATTGTGGATTAGTCTTGAATGTGTTTGTGTATCAAACATTGGCTGGGTTTGTAAACTATGAGTAGAGCAGTGTTTGATTGATGCATGATTCCAACAATAAAATGTGTCTCTTACTTAAACAATTAATTTAGTGTAAACATGGGTATTTGGACAATTATTTTGGAATTTATGCACCTTACAAGTACATCAACACATATAATACATAAATATTATGGAAAGTTGTAACGTGTTGTAGCATAGAAATGATGTTGATAAAATCTAGTAGCTTAAATGTACATGATAGTTTGGAAAGGTGGGATATAACTCTTATTTAGTCATAGGTAGCCTAATAAATTCCTTTTTTAATCTTTAAATGTCCATGATGATGTTCAAAGTACGTGGGTAGCAATTCTTACTCATGCATAGTAGCCTAACGAATATTTTTCTCTATCTAGAATGATACTAGATACAAAACTTTTTTGTATTGTGTGCTTCTTCAATTTTTTTAATAATATATCATGTTAAGAAAACTTAAAAAAAAAAAGCTTCTCACTTTGGTTCTTGCATTTGTGGTAAAATCTGAACCCAACTTCTGTGTTATTCTGGAGGATGCCAACAATATTTTTCACTCCATAAAGGTTTTAACCTATATTTAGTCTTTGATGAGTTTTTTTGGATGATTGTACTTTAAAAATAAAGATGCATCTGCATTTTTCTCACTTTCTAATTTAGAATTAATGAAAAAAATCAAAATAATGACTTACATTTATTTCTAGAGTTTACCTGAAATTGATGGAACATGGTGATTACATCAAATGAGTGTGAAATTGAATTTTGAAACTTTATTAATGTCCTCAATGCTTTGAAAATGTAATGGGATCAGATGATAAGTTAACATGTAAGTTATTTAGTGAGACATTGCTTCTCTTCTAAGAAAATTATATCTAAACCAAGTGCAATAACAGAGAGAGAGAGGATTTTGTAGTGTGCAAAGCTTAAGAGGGAGAGGATTATGTAGTGTGCAAAGCTTAGTTGTGTGGGTTTGGGGCTAACGCATAGTTGCTTCATTTAACTGAAGTAAAATGAGAGGAAATGAAGCAATGCATACTTTGTAAATCTTAGCTAGGAGGATTTGGGGTTCAAGGCTTAGTCACTTCACAATTGAAATAAAATGAGATCAAATGAGACAAGGACTTGCAAATTATTAGTTATATTTAATGACATTAAAGTGGGTAAACACAAAGTATCAAAATTCAAAGTAAAATCAACCCTTGTGTATGAAAATTTAGTCAAGCATTTTTTTATGGTTGAATTCCCCCTCAAATATACATTTGATTAATGCAAAAGCTTAGAAAACCACATCTATGTAATCGAGGTATCCCTCTTAGATACACAAACCTTTCCCCTTGGCTTCCCATTGACTTTGACGTTGTGTTCCCCTACACTCCTATATGCTTACTAGGGATACTACACCCCAACATGACAGATTCTAAGATATATTGTGAAAGGGGGCAGGAGGGTTTCAGAAATTCTTGATGCCACAGGAAGGTCTTGCAATGTTTAGTTCAAAAATACAGAAGCAAAATTCTCATGTAGAAGGATTTATGGTGCTTTTTCAATTGCGGGAAATAGAAATTCCATACATTATGGTGCTTCTTGGTACAATATCACTGATTCATGGAGAAAGATAAATGGTTCCTTGGGTGGAACTATACCAATGTGTGGGTGGGACCAGGCTCATGAGATTCATTCTTTACTACCACCACAATGAACTACAACCAAATTGGTTACAGAGGATTTATGCGAAGGCAGAACTCATGAGATTCATTTTTTACTACCATAACAATGAACTAGTTCCAAAATGGTTATAAGAGATTGCATTGTTACAAGTTAATTTTTAGCTTTAAAGTTTGACATAATAATTATAAAACCAAATCTCATTTGTTGTATAACATGGAAACCCATAATATTAGTATTAGATAATTAAACATTAATAAAAAATATTTATAATTTTTTTGTTTAACTATATAAAATCGAAATCTGAACTTGTTTAAAATTACAACTTACAA
>APFE030321284.1:0-15963 GCA_000404065.3 Pinus taeda
ATATTTATATGTATAGAGATTTTAATATATCCATAGGATATGGGGTTCCTTTTAAAGATTTATTTTACAAATAGTTAATTAAAAGAAATATTAAAAGATTTTAGACCAAGATTTTGGATTTTTGTGTTGAATTAATGTTTTTACTTTAATTTAAGAAATGGTAGTGGCTTTAGTAAAAAGTAAAGATGTTTAAAATCTTACCTAGCTTGGAATTTTAATGTGGTAGATTTTTTTGTTAAAGGTAAATTTATGATCCATTCAATTTCAATGTATATGCTAAACCAACTACTAAATGCATGAGATAATTGTATTGTAATTTTTTATGTAAACACATGAGGTAATTGTATTGTAGTTTGTTTTATCTATATGGTTATTTTCATTTTTGTTTTGGGCCAACATTAATTTTTTATATTTTCATTACTATTATTTATTGGAGAGATGAACATATAATTATATTGTAACTTTTTTTATCTAAACATATGAGATAATTGTATTATAGTTTTTTTTATCTATATAATTAGACATCACAATCAACTATAGAATAAAACAACAATACTATTAATCCATTAATATATACATCACAATCAACTCAACTATAAAATAAGACAACAATGCTATCAATCCATTAATATGCACAGACAATATATATCACCAATTAAATTTTATACTAGCTCATATCCCATAAGTAATATATTTGGTCTCTCGCATTAACAAATTAATAATATTATATATGTTGATAACCATCTCAGAGTATCTTAGATGACAATGCCAGAAAGTGACAAAAGCCTTACTCTTTCATCTACTCGTTGTATGTGACTTGTGGAAAAGGACTCCTCATTGATCAATCTGTCAGTCAAGGTTTCGCATCTCGAGTGCACGTGATAAGTGCTAGTAGATGGTTTGAGAATCCAGTTAACTAATATGGCCATTGTTTAATACACGGGATAACAACTTTAACGTGTTAAATGTTACAATCCATACAAAATTGGCCATCACACAATCTGTTTTGCTTCCTCTAGTTTTATTAATAGAGAAGCACAAATTTCCCCGGTTAGTCTTTGATGTTTGTGTGATGCTTGTGTGATGCCATGTCTAGTACTCCGTTTTTTTTATAATGGTTTTTTTTTCCAATTAAGATTATTAAATTGTGAAGTTTCAGTTAATGTTTAATTTCTTTATTTTTTTGAAGGGTAGTTATAAAGGTAGTTCAGACATTAACGTAAATAAATTTATTTGTTGACTAAAAAGAGTGTTGAGGAGATTTGACTTCTTGATTTTTCAAGAATTAGATACTTAACAATGAAAACTCAACTAACTAAATTAACTCTTAATAACGAATTTAGAAATTTTAAAATTAATTAAACATACTCCATTTTAACTATAAAATAATAATATTTTGAACATAATAATAAACATGATTTTATTATATGAAATAATTATTTAACATATTTATCAGATCTAAAGCTGATAGCAATCAATAAATTAATTAACTGTTCATGGTCGACATCTTTTTTAAAATAAAAAAAAACAGCTTTAAAATTATGTAAATTGGTTTTTTCATTAATGTGAGACCAATTAATACTCGCATTATAAATTTTACTAATTTAAAAAAATATAAAATTATAAAAAATAAAATTTCAGTGAATGCGTTTGATACTAATTAACATTTGGTTAAAGAAATTTAAAAATTTAATTAAAAATCATATATTTGAAATATATTACCATTAATATATTAAATATGTTTTATTTTGGGAAATAAAAATTTATAGATTTATAATTTAGTTATTAATGATTATTAGATAAATGGTAGGGATTTAATTTCCTCAAAATATTTTAGACTATTTTTAATAATATTCACAAATCAAAGGTTGAGTTTTATCTCCAAATTAATTATGATTTTTTTTTTCATTTATATTTATGTAGATCATAAAATTATTTAATATAATCTTTTAATTTCAACGACACCTTTAACTATTATTTCCAAATTACATCAATTATGAGATCATTTAATATCATTTATTTAAGTACAATATCATATTTAACCAATAATTCAAAATTTTAAAGTAATCCTATAATTTCACTAGCTACTTTCACAGAACTTAAACATTATTTAAAATTTAGCAAATCAATAATGTTACTAAAAAATAAATTCATTACCAGAAAACAAAGGACTAATTACTTCCATAGGCACCTCTTTTAGGATAGGGTTTTCATAATTTAATTATTAATAATTACTAAGTGGATAGTAGAGGTTATGGTAGAGATTTAACCTCTACCAAATATTCTAGAATATTATTAGAAGTAATACGAAAGCAAAGTGTCAAGTTTATCTCCAAAGTAGTTATGTCTCTTCTATCTTATTAATTAAATTAATTAATTACAAAAAGTTATATAAACAAGTGTCATATCAAATGAAATGTGGTTTTTTGGACATATAATATTAATAAGCTATGATATTCATTCATAATATTGTATCAAATATATTTACAAATTCAAAATTTCTCATGATTAAATTTTTTATTATAATTTATAATACATTTACACCTTTTTTACATTATTGTTATTAGAAATTTAATTGGGAAAAAATTATCTCTATAACTTAAATAACTTCTCCCACAAATAACTACCCAAAACAAAAACAAAAATATACTAAAATTATTCATTTTTATTATTACACGTAAAAGAAATTATTTAGACATTCCATTTTCCCATCTCATCCACATATACAACTCTTAAGTTATTTAAGATTCCTATTTTTCCCATCTGAAACCATTTAAGTTAATATTATTAAAAATATACAAATTTTAAATTACCATTTTTTAACTGCTAAAAGTAAAAAATAGTCAAAACCCCTGTACTCTTAATTCACTTCCAAGACACCCTCATTTGTTGAGATGATCACTTCTAAGACACCTTCATTTGTTCAGATGATGAATATGCAGAATGAAAATTTTGAATTATGGCAATATAATAATTGAAATATTTTAAATTTTAAATTATTTGGAATTTTGATATATATAGGGTAATAATTGATTGGTTTCTCGGGTTTTACGATGTCAGAGAGGGCAGTCTCACTGCACATGGCTCAGGCATCCGCATACCACGCAGAGTTTCCGCATACCGCGCAGAGTTTGAGACGAGAATGAAAATGTGTTTCTCGTTTGAAACCTCACAGTGTTTGCAATCTGAGAGAGATAGGTCGACGAGGATCAAAATGCATTTCTGGTTCGAAACCACATAGAGAGGTCAACAAGGATAAAAAAAAAAAATGTGTTTATGGGTTGAAACTTCGGAGTTATCTTGATATGCCAACAACCACTATATTATTTATTTATAATATCAGCTACATTGGAATATTGAAATTTTATCACTGTAAAATATACATATTTATAATTAAAATTTTAAGTTTAATAGATTTTATTTTAGAATATAATTTTAGAATTTTAATTTAATTACTGAATATTTTCTTTGTTAATTTTAATAGTTTTTTTTCATTCATTTATAAAGCAAATTTACACCACATAGATTGGTTAGGTAGTCTCAACTTGCCTAGTGGGAAATCAAGTGGCCACTTATCCGCATTGTATGTCATCCAGTAACAAAAGTGTAACACTCCTTCATGTAAAAAAAATACCTAGTAAAAAAAAAAATTATTTAACTGTGGTATAAAGTTTGCCGCACGTATTCTTTAAATGGTTTAAGCATCAATATATAAACGCTGTGTCTAAACTATATACAGCCGATCTTGTGAACACTTAACACCAATGTAATATATATATGTTTCACCTTGACCAATCTTAAGGTTATGCATCATCGTAGTGGTTTGTAAGTTCTGCAATGATATGACCTATGTTAAATGCCAAGTATACGTTTGAGGATATTTGACTTACACCTTAAACCCTCCCAGTACGTGGAGTCGCTGCTATCTCGGTTTGCAATGGGCCAGGTGCAGGTTTGGAGTACTAGCCTACCTACCACACCGGTTACACAAGTTTACTGCTGGACAGGTGGTTTGCTGGGTACGCAAGGCCATGTGATGTCTTGGCTTTGGGGCTCTCGGCCTTCCCGTCTTCTCTTCCCGCCTCATATGGACGTACAGGATTTGTTTGGGAGATCGAACGGTGGCGATGGCTCTAAGGGTTTAGCCTCAATACATATACCCCGCGATTTATGGGCAAAGCTCATTTGTTCATTTGCTGCGCATCCCGTCTGTCGACTTAGTTCGCTGCTGCTACTATGCTTTGGTCTCCTCGACTCACAGCGAGACCTGTCATTGCTCTGGATGCTTCATAAGACCAGTTCGGAGTTCTTCAGGTAACCTCCTACCCAGCTCACAGTTTTATTTTGTTTTTCCTTCATTGTAAAACATATTTAGTTTATATTTCGTTCTCTGTTACAGGTGTATGCCGGAGAGGGTTGCTCAACCCAGATTCAGGGTCCAGGTAAGGAACCCCCAACAAGTCTCCTTTCGGCGGTTTCAGGTTGGTATTTCTCCGAACCCTCTGGTTTAGTTTTTCTTTAAAAGAGGCCGGAGCCATTGTTCTGAGCTAGCTTCATGCTCCACTTGCAGACCTCCGAGGCTGCCGACTTGCACCTAGGGTCTGACGAGGTACTCCTATGAGACCCTCGAGCTCTTGCTACATGTAGTTCTTCTTTGGTTTGAGGTTTCTCCGGTAGCCTACTTGCAGATGGAACTAGATTTACAGTTCTTATGTCCATCAGTCATGGTCGCTTCCATTCTGTCGAACTAGGGTCTTAGATTTTTATAACTGTTAATTCAAATCTGGCCGGGGTTTGCCTTTAAGGCTACGGCAACAGTCTCGGCTTTGACTACTTCTGTTTGCAGTAAAATGTATGTTCAATTTTAAGACCAGATATATACTGTTTTTTGTTTAAAGAAGAGCTCGTTATTATGGTTATCTCTCATGAAGCATAAACCTCTGTTCGAGTCTTCGTTACAGTTTCTCCTTCTTATGCTACAGCCGTTCGGCTTGATACTGTTGACTGTCATCGTGTTTTGTTTATTTTGGTACATTGACGCTGTGAATCTTAGCATTACCAAGAGGCTGTCTTCTTTTGATTATCATGTACTTAATGAATGCGGACACTCATATTCTCATGGTTGACAAATGTACTGGTTTATTTTCTGATATGGGTATTTTTGTTACATAGTTACACAGTTATCTACTGTCGTATTCTCGCTATAGGAATTACAATACCCATTTCTTGTCAAACAACTATCCTCTGTCGTTTCTCGTATTTAAAGTTATAGCAATGCACAGATATTTCTTTACGGCACTATATTCTATTGTTTTCCTCGTTTATAGATATAACAATACGTGGTTCCTTATTTCTTATGGATATAAGGGTTTATGCGGGTTAGGGTCTATTCCCTTACCCTCGTTTCCTTATTCTGGAAAGACCTTCGCAGTGCTTCTTTGAGTCGTTTGTGACTCCATCACATGAATCTACCTGCGGAACCATGTACAGGTAGTTAAGTTTATTTTCTGTTCTAAACTTTTCCTTTCTTTCATGTATGTATATGTATACTGTTTACATTCGGACATGCATATATACTGTTTACCTTTGACCGAATGCTCTCACATTACACTCAGGTTCATAACTATATCATGGATGTACGTGTCTGTGTATGGCCATGCGCATACGGTTTCATTTCAGTGAAGTCCTTCTGCTACAGCCGTGACTATGTTTTCCGATACCTGGGTTGGTTCAGGCTCGTATTTCAGTGTTCTTTTGTTAAAGATTGTATGCATAATGATTCAAACTCTCAGATACAGTTTCCATTACCATATCTGCTGCTTAATCACTTCATGGTTAACACTGCCTACTCATGCTATACACAGCACCTTGACAGACATTAATGGATTATTTAATCAATGTACAATCCATTTAATAGTTATAATAATTTTCAGGGGTTTACATACCCAACCCTTAGTGTAAAGTCCACTGTCGGACAGTCTCTTCTACCCGTGTTAACAGCAGGTACCTTCCTCTCCACCCATGAGTCGTACTAGAGACATACAGTCCTCTTTAATGTCTATTCTTTTAATACAGAACAACACTTACTCTAACATTTAAAAATGACTGAAGTTAGTACACCATACCTGGTTTAGGATTCCATTATCAGATACTCAAGCAGTCACCTGTACCTTGAGTTTGCTCGTCCACCCAACCACGAGATCCATCTTCTGATAGAATTCTCTCCCCCGAGCTATCTTGTAGGTCTCAAACCCTCAGCAAGATCTGGGCATCCAATGCCTGGTTATCTGGTCCTTACCAGACTTAACCTGTTCTCAGTATCCTCTTTTCCTCCTTTTGGTTTCCTGGAAAAAGAGTTTTCTTTCTGTCTGTCCCCACAGCCCAGAACTTCCTCCCCATACCCAGGACTTTTCCTGTTTGGGAGGGCAGTTCAAATCAATTATGACAACTGATTTCCTTTCTTTGAAATACACCTCCCAGAGGCTGCCATTATTTCAAGAAAATATTCCATTTATTAAAAATGTAGTTCATCATAGTTTTTGTTTCTTTTAAATATAAACAATAACTACTTAACATATTGTCTTTTTACTTCAGTAAAAGTCCACATTTACATTCTGCTGGGGATATTACATCTCCCCCCCCTAAGATTGGACATCGTCCCGATGTTCGTTCTTCTTAAACAAATGCGGGTAAGCTTTTTCTAGGAGTTCCTCATCCTCCCAAGTGGCCTCTTCAGGCCCATAATGCTGCCATTGAACCTTAGCTTGGATAATAGCCCGTTTCCGCAGCTGCACTTCTCTCCGATCGAGAATGGTCAGTGATTCGACTAGAACTTCGCCTTCCGGCTCGACCTGCGAAAACAACAGATTTGGTTATTTGCTGTTACGAATAGAATTTATTCATAATGAACAATTTTAACTCTTACCCGAATTCCTTGCCATTGAATCACATGTTTGGGGTCATAGACGTATTGTTTTAATACGGAAACATGAAAAACATTGTGAATCTTAATGTGGCTTGGTAGAGCAAGCTGATAAGCTACTAGCCCTACTCTAGCCAGAATTTGGAAAGGTCCAAAATAGCGGGGTGCCAGCTTGGCACATCCACTCCACTGCAAAGCACTTCTTCTGGTTTGAATCCTTACGAAAACGTGATCTCCAACCTGAAATTCCTTGAACCTTCTCTTTCGATCAGCGAAACTTTTTTGTCTGTCTTGAGCAGCTTTTAAATTATTGCGCACCTTCTTCACCATGTCTTCCATTTCTTTAAGCATATCCGGACCCAATCTTAATCTATCTTCAGGTCCACCCCAACTTGAGGGTGTACGGCACTTCTGCCCGTACAGTACCTCAAAAGGACTCAATTGTGTTGATGAATGGTACCCGTTATTATATGCGAGTTCAACCAGATGGAGATAATCCTCCCACTGGTTTGGCCGCAGCATAACACATGCCCTCAACATATCTTCCAACACCTGGTTTACCCGCTCCGTTTGTCCATCGGTCTGGGGATGATAGGCTGTACTGAAGTTCAGTTGTGTCCCCAGTTCCGCAAACAATGTCCTCCAAAAGGCTGATGTGAACTTAACATCACGGTCAGAAATTATCACCATCGGAAGTCCATGCAACTTAAACACATTTTGCATAAAGATATGGGTGATTTGTACAGCTTTGTACGTGGACTGAACCGATATGAAATGTGCTGCCTTACTTAGTTTGTCCACTACTACCATAATGGAATCATGATTTTTCTTTGTTCGGGGTAACCCGGTTATAAAGTCCATGGAAATGATCTCCCACTTCCATTCCGGAATGGGTAAGGGTTGTAGCAACCCTGCTGGATGCATATGTCCCGCCTTAATTTGCTGGCATTCTAGACAACGTGCTAAATATTCAGCCACCTCTTGTTTCATTTTTGGCCAATAATATTATTTTCGAAGTGCGACAACCATTTTCTGATACCCTAGATGTCCAGTGTAATGGATGGTATGGAATTCATTCAGAATCATGTTCCGAAGATCATTTTCTTTAGGCACATACAACCTTTTATGGAAATACAACAATCCGGCATCATCCAACTCATATCCTTGCTGTCTTTCCTTATCAAAAAGCTGTTGTACTCGCTATTTAATCTGCTGGTATTCCACATCTTGATCAGCTGCTAACTTTATCTTTTCCAGCAAGGTACTCTGCCATTTGCTAACTGAAAGTTTGCATACACATTGCACCTTTCGGCTGAAGGCATCGGCCACTCGATTCTCCTTTCCCTTCAGATGCTTTATTTCGAAGTCAAACCCACTTAAGAAATCTGCCCAACGAGCTTGCCTCGTATTTAAGGTAGGTTGACTGAAATAGTTCGTCAGACTGTGATGGTCTGTCAGCAACAAAAATTTTCTCCCTAACAGGTAATGCCTCCACATTTTCAGCGCATGAATAACAGCTGTCAATTCCAAGTCATACGCAGAGTATTTCTGTTCGTGTTCCTTCAGCTTCCTTGATTCATATGCAATCACTTTTCCTTCTTGCATTAGCACTCCCCCCACACCTTCTTTACTTGCGTCAGTACAGACCACGTAATCCTTATTAGGATCAGCTATACTTAGGATAGGTGCAGTGGTGAGCAAGTGTTTGAGCTGCTCAAAACTTCGCTGACATTCTGCTGTCCACTTAAATATCTTCCCTTTCTTTTGCAAAGAGGTGATAGGGTATGCTACTCTCAATAAACCTTCAACAAATCGTCTATAATAACCTGCTAGCCCCATGAAAGATCTGATATCTGCCACATCCTTGGGTACAGGCCACTCCATTATAGTTCTGATTTTTTCAGGGTCCACAACAATTCCTTCCTTTGAAATCACATGACCCAAATACTGTATTCCTCCTTGAAGAAATCACACTTACTGAATTTTGCATATAACTGGTGTTCCCGCAAAGTTTGTAACACCACCCATAGATGTTCCTCATGCTCCTCTCTTGATTGAGAGTAAATCAGAATGTCGTCTATAAAGATTAGCACAAACTTATCCAAGAACTTGTGAAATACACTGTTCATCAAACACATGAATGTAGCCGGTGCATTGGTCAAACCAAAAGGTAGCACCACGAACTCGTAATGTCTGTACCGTGTTCTAAAGGTTGTTTTTGCGATATCCTCCTCCTTAATTCTGATCTGATGATAACCAGATCGTAGATCGATCTTAGAGAATACCGTTGCTCCCTTTACCTGGTCGAAAAGTTCATCGATCCGAGGTAAGGGATATTTGTTTTTGATCGTGAGCTTATTCAGCTGACGATAATCAATACACATTCGGAAGGTTCCATCCTTCTTTTTGACAAATAACACTGGGGATCCCCAGGGTGATACGCTGGGATGGATGTAATTCTTGTCCAGTAACTCCTGTAGTTGCATTTTTAACTCCGTTAGCTCGGGTATACTCATTCGGTAAGGCGCTCGTGACACAGGTGCTGCTCCCGGAATTAGTTCAATGGTGAAGTCCACATCCCTTTTAGGTGGTAGTCCTGGTACTTCCTCAGGAAATACATCCACAAATTCTTGTACTACTATAATACTGTCCAGCATAGCTATTTTATCCTTTTGATTTGCATAACCCACCTGTATTGCATAGATTTGACACCTCTTCTTGATGCATTTAGCTAACTGCGATGCTGTAATGGGTCGGATCTGTACTGGATGTTTGATTCCTTGCAGCTCCTACTGCTCCCCATGATCGTCCCTATAATAAATAGTTTTCGTTTTGCAATTCACTAATGACCAGTGTTTTTCCAGCCAATCCATCCCAATCAGGACGCCATATGAACCTAATGGTAGTATGTTTAAGTCTGCCACTATTGGCTGCCATGCTATGGTTAAGGAGCATTTATTTATTTTGGCCAAGACTCGCCGCTTGGCTCCCATGGCTAATTGAACCAGCCACGGACTTCTGAATTTCTGAGATTGTAATTTACACTGCTCAACTATCCTAGGGCTAACATAACTTAATGTGGCGCCTGGATCAATAAGAACAACTAAAGAAAAATTTGAAATTTTACCTTCAAATTCAACCATAGATGGCTGGTATTCTTCTTGGCAGTCTTCCATGGCTGCATTAATTCTGGGTATGCTACGTGCCACGTCTCCTACAGTTGAGGCTTCATGAATCTGGGAGATCTTATCTGTCCCTTTTCGCTGCGGGCAGTTCTTGACGTAGTGAGGTCCTCCATAGCCCCAGCATTGTACTGGAGGTCTGGTCACCCCTTCATTTTCTGGCCTAGCAGATGGTTCATTTACTCTAGATTCACTTGCTGGTCTTGCTCGGGGTGCACCTCTTGCTGCAGTTCTGCTGTTAAATCCTTTCGCAGCAGTTCCCTTACCTCCATGGCTGCGACCTCCCTTGTTGTTTCCAACCACGCGACTGTTCTTTTTCTCATTCCATCTTTTGCTTGAAGTATCCCCCTTCTGCCTACTCTGCTGATAAGAAATCCTTGCTTTTCGAATGGCTTCATCCATGGTTCTCAGATTGGCAAACTCAATCCGCTCTCTTATGTATGAAGGTAAGCTGCTAACAAACCGTTGAACCTTTGCTTTCTCTTCTTTGATATAAGGTACGTAACGTAGCAGAGAGGTGAAACGATTAATGAACTCATCCATCGTCTGTTGCCCCAATCTCAAATCATGGAACTCTCTTGCTTTCTCATCGTAAAATCGCTCAGTTAGGTACCTTTCTTTGAAGTACTTCTGAAACTTTTCCCAAGTAATGGTTCTTTCACTGACCCCTTTAACGATCTTGATTTCCTCCCACCACAAGGTTGCCTTACCTTGTAGCTGGAAAATGGCCAGCCTTGCCTTCAAGTTGTGATCGTACTCGTACAACTGGAAGTATTTATTCATGTTTATTAACCATGCCTCTGCTGCTTCTTCCTGTTCGCCATCGAAATGCGGGGGTTTAATCTTTCGGAATTCTCCCTGCAATTCCACTTTCTGACGTTTTGAGGTTTGCTGTTGTGGCACATTGTCAGAATGATCCTCTTTGTCCTCAGAATTGTCAAGTACATTCTGAAAGTCCTGCTCCTCTGTTACTCTTTGCTGTTCCGCACTGGGGTTAATTGAGGGTGGGTTCTGTCTGTCGGATAAACTTTTCAAGATTCTTTCTTGTTCCACTGTTAAGCGGGCATTGTCTTCTCGCAAGCGTGCCATCTCATTCTTCAATTCCTGCACGGTTTCAAGTATTGCCAGGTTGGTACTTCGGGTTGCCTCTCCCAATTGCACCCACAGTTCTGCATTTTCCTGAGGGTTACTGCCATCTCCTTGCATCTTGATTATTCTGCTTTACTTTTGACTTGTCTGCTAGCTTGTTTAATCTCTGGATATCACCCCTTCATAACAGAACAACAGTTGCGTGTTTATCAGTCTTTTTTTATACAGAATGTATACTGCTGCACAGTGAACATGTCAGCCTGAGGCCACAGTGTCGTAACTGGGCTTTGATACCAATTTGTAACACTCCTTCATGTAAAAAAATACCTAGTAAAAAAAAATTATTTAACTATGGTATAAAGTTTGCCACACGTATTCTTTAAATGGTTTAAGCATCAATATATAAACGTTGTGTCTAAACTATATATAGCCGATCTTGTGAACACTTAACACCAATATAATATATATATGTTTCACCTTGACCAATCTTAAGGTTATGCATCATCGTAGTGGTTTGTAAGTTCTGCAATGATATGACCTATGTTAAATGCCAAGTATACGTTTGAGGATATTTGACTTACACCTTACACCCTCCCAGTACGTCGAGTCGCTGCTGTCTCGGTTTGTAATGGGCCAGGTGCAGGTTTGGAGTACTAGCCTACCTACCACACCGGTTACACAAGTTTACTGCTGGACAGGTGGTTTGCCGGGTACACAAGGCCATGTGATGTCTTGGCTTTGGGGCCCTCGACCTTCCCGCCTTCTCTTCCCGCCTCATATGAACGTACAGGATTTGTTTGGGAGATCGAACGGTGGCGACGTCTCTAAGGGTTTAGCCTCAATACATATACCCCGCGATTTATGGGCAAAGCTCATTTGTTCATTTGCTGCGCATCCCGTCTGTCGACTTAGTTTGCTGCTGCTACAATGCTTTTGGTCTCCTCGACTCACAGCGAGACCTGTCATTGCTCTGGATGCTTCATAAGACCAATTCAGAGTTCTTCAGGTAACCTCCTACTTAGCTCACAGTTTTATTTTGTTTTTCCTTCACTGTAAAACATACTTAGTTTATATTTCGTTCTCTGTTATAGGTGTATGCTGGAGAGGGTTGCTCAACCCGGATTCAGGGTCCAGGTAAGGAACCCCCAACAAGTCTCCTTTTGGCGGTTTCAGGTTGGTATTTCTCCGGACCCTCTGGTTTAGTTTTTCTTTAAAAGAGGCCGGAGCCATTGTTCTGAGCTAGCTTCATGCTCCACTTGCAGACCTCCGAGGCTGCCGGCTTGCACCTGGGGTCTGATGAGGTACTCCTATGAGACCCTCGAGCTCTTGCTACATGCGGTTCTTCTTTGGTTTGAGGTTTCTCCAGTAGCCTGCTTACAGATGGAACTAGAGTTACAGTTCTTATGTCAATCAGTCATGGTCGTTTCCATTCTGTCGAACTAGGGTCTTAGGTTTTTATAACTGTTAATTCAAATCTGGTCGGGGTTTGCCTTTAAGGCTACGGCAACAGTCTCGGCTTTGACTACTTCTGTTTGCAGTAAAATGTATGTTCAATTTTAAGACCGGATATATACTGTTTTTTGTTTAAAGAAGACCTCCTTATTTTGGTTATCTCTCATGAAGCATAAACCTCTGTTCGAGTCTTCGTTACAGTTTCTCCTTCTTATTTTACAGCCGTTCGGCTTGATACTGTTGACTGTCATCGTGTTTTGTTTATTTTGGTACATTGACGCTGTGAATCTTAGCGTTACCAAGAGGATGTCTTCTTTTGATTATCATGTAATTAATGAATGCGGATACTCATATTCTCATGGTTGACAAATGTACTGGTTTATTTTCTGATATGGGTATTTTCGTTACATAGTTACACAGTCATCTACTGTCGTATTCTCGCTATAGGAATTACAGTACCCGTTTCTTTTCAAACAACCATCCTCTGTCGTTTCTCGTATTTAAAGTTATAGCAATGCACCGATCTTTCTTTACGGAACCATATTCTATTGTTTTCCTCGTTTATAGATATAACAATACGCGGTTCCTTATTTCTTATGGATATAAGGGTTTATGCGGGTTAGGGTCTATTCCCTTACGCTCCTTTCCTTATTCTGGAAAGACCTTTGCAGTGCTTCTTTGAGTCGTTTGTGACTCCATCACATGAATCTACCTGCGGAACCATGTCCAGGTAGTTAATTTTATTTTCTGTTCTAAACTTTTCCTTTCTTTCATGTATGTATATGTATATTGTTTACATTCGGATATGCATGTATACTGTTTACATTCGTGGATGCATATATACTGTTTACCTTTGACCGAACGCTCTCACATTCCACTCAGGTTCATAACTATATCATGGATATACGTGTCTGCGTATGGCCATGCGCATACGGTTTCATTTCAGTGAAGTCCTTCGGCTAAATCCATGACTATGTTTTCTGATACGTGGGTTGGTTCAGGCTCGTATTTCAGTTTTCTTTTATTAAAGATTGTATGCATAATGATTCGAACTCTCAGATACAGTTTCCATTACCATATCTGCTTCTTAATCACTTCATGGTTAATACTGCCTACTCATGCTATACACAGCACCTTGACAAACATTAATGGATTATTTAATCAATGTACAATCCGTTTAATAGTTATAATAATTTTCAGGGGTTTACATACCCAACCCTTAGTGTAAAGTCCACTGTAGGACAGTCTCTTCTACCCGTGTTAACAGCAGGTACCTTCCTATCTACCCATGAGTCGTACTAGAGACATACAGTGCTCTTTAATATCTATTCTTTTAATACAGAACAACACTTACTCTAACATCTAAAAATTACTGAAGTTAGTACACCATACCTGGTTTAGGATTCCATTATCAGATACTCAAGCAGTCACCTGTACCTTGAGTTCGCTTGTCCACCCAACCACGAGATCCATCTTTTGATAGAATTCTCTCCCTCGAGCTATCTTGCAGGTCTCAAACCCTCAGCAAGATCTGGGCACCCAGTGCCTGGTTATCTGGTCCTTACCAGACTTAACCTCTTCTCAGTATCCTCTTTTCCTCCTTTTGGTTTCCTGGAAAAAGAGTTTTCTTTCTGTCTGTCCCCACAGCACAGAACTTCCTCCCCATACCCAGGACTTTTCCTGTTTGGGAGGGCAGTTCAAATCAGTTATGACAACTGATTTCCTTTCTTTGAAATACACCTCCCAAAGGCTGCCAGCATTTCAAGAAAATATTCCATTTA
This sequence comes from Pinus taeda, assembly GCA_000404065.3. Lineage (NCBI taxonomy): Eukaryota > Viridiplantae > Streptophyta > Pinopsida > Pinales > Pinaceae > Pinus > Pinus taeda. The sequence continues at coordinate 14,427 of APFE030321284.1, forward strand.
TTAAAAATGTAGTTCATCATAGTTTTTGTTTCTTTTAAATATAAACAATAACTACTTAACATATTGTGTTTTTACTTCAGTAAAATTCCACATTTACATTCTGTTGGGGATATTACATGCTTTTTAACGTACTTTGTATTTTTTCTATCTCTCGAGAATGAAATTAGCTAAACAAACATTTACAATCGGTTGAGAATGAAATATGTGGCACCACACAAATTCCAGGGAATTAGCCTCTAGCTACTTAGACAACATTTATAATCTGTTGAGAATGAAATTAGCTACTGAAACAACATTCACAATCTGGTGAAATTGAAATATGTGGCATCAGTTTAAGTAGATGGAAAGGATGGATGTTTGTGTCCCTCTGCAGAGTGCACAATTTGAGCTCATGGATGTAATATTCTAACAACTCCCGAGGAGGAAAGAAGATCAAAACAATTTGACAATTTTAGTTTAAATTTTTTTTTAACTTATAATAGTTAATGGGTAGGGACCGTGTTAAGCACTTGTTTAGATAAAGAAGTTTTGGTTAAAAAAAATAATTGTTAAATTATTCATAATGTGTAGGTTAATTAATTTGTATGAGCTTTATTTTCTTATGGGAAGAGTTAGGAAAGAAATTATTTAGCAAAAATTAAACTATCGAAAATTCTATAATAATAATAATGGTAAATAATAATATAATTTGTCTCTAGAGAGAGGTCTAATAAAGTAGTAGTATAGGGTTGATGTGGAGATGTGTAGATATAATGTAAGAAAGTTTGCCAACAATTTACATATAAGCATAATTAAATAATAAAAATAAAAGGTTAAAAGTAATATGGAGCTCAGTAGGAGGGAAATGCTGCAGTGTCCATAAAAATTTAAAACTTAGAATTAAGAAAAATCAATAATTTTATTTGTATTAATAAAGTTAATATTCATATCACATTAAAATATATAACAGATAAGTAGTAGCTATAAGTTAAAATCTATTTTAGTTGATAATTTTAAATAATGATTTTGTAATGATAGTTAAATTTAATTAATAAACACGTAAAACCTTTAATACTTACAATAAATATAACATTATTTTTAACTATGGATTTTCACGCCCACTTAACTATAGGTATCATTAAATTGTAAATAAGTCTTGTTATAATACTATGGGCCAATACCATATTAGCTATAAATTAAGATCCATTTTTCCATCTACATTAAAATAATAATTTTGTAACCATAATTAGATATCATTAATAAACACATAAAAACTTAATGCTTACAATATAACAAGGTTTTTAACCATGGATATTCAGCCCACTCCACTTTACCATATATATTATTAACTTGTAAATAGGTTTTGTTACAATACCTTGGGCCAATACCATGGATCATCAATACTACATTCCCAAAAATATCTTTCATTTAACAATCAAAATATTATATAGATATTTCTTTTAATTAAGAGACACTCTTGAGCCCAATACAGAAGAAATGTCATGATGTCCCCATATGCGATATTATCTTAACATTTTGACTTGGTCAAAATACATAA
>APFE030321293.1:0-14375 GCA_000404065.3 Pinus taeda
TGGAAGAGCTAGTTTGCCTTATCCGGAAGTAAAACAAGGCTCCATAAGGTCAGGTTTAACTGTTACCACATCCAGTGACCTAGCCCTTGCAGGTACAAAATTTGATTCAGAAGTAACACAGTCTAGATTACTTGAAATGGTCTCAAGAAATAGCACACTCATGCATGGGGCCTCATTAAAGCAGGCTGATGGTTCAAGGTCCATTGCCAGTCTTCAGGTAATGAAATCTGAAAATATGTCAAATGACAGTGATGCACGTGGTGTTGCCAGAAAAGCAAGTGATGCATCAAAACGCGGGTGTAGTTCTCCTGGTACAAATATTGCAGTCACCACAGTAAGCTCTTCTCTATGCAATTATCAAGCTGGATCGAGAGTTTTGCAGGGACATCAAGTCGCAAGTAGTCAAGAACATGCTAAGCAGGACTTAAATGGTTTAGCTAATTTACTGCATGGCAAGATGCTAGCATTACATCAAAGAGGTTCTAATCTGTCTGCAAATACCCCAGTGTTGGTGCATTCATCAGTTTCATCAGCAGGGCCATCTATAAAATGAGATGATGCCACAGTGCAGGCATGGATACAATCACAAAATGCACGCCTGGCAGATGCAGATGCTACTTCTAGAGTCAGGTTACAGGATGCACCGAATCCTCATATGGAGCAACTAAGAAATCGATCAATTTCAACGTATCTCATCAGGTGGAAGTACTTACCAGTAGAAGATTCCACATGGGACGACAAGAATTTTATACAGAAGCATCAAGAACTACTCAAGCGTTGAGGACAACACTTTTTGAAGGAGAGGGGCATGTTAGGCCCCTATACTACCAGTGTAACCCCTTATTGTTATTAGTACAACCCACTTTTGTTGCTCTTCAGAGGATAATCTTTGTTCTAAAAAGTATTTAAAGCTATCATGGTTATGGGTCAACCACACAAAACCATTTTCCAACGAAGTCCATTTGCTTGACCACACACTTTCCACCTCACAATTGGTCCACCAACCTTACAACGTATCTTTATCCTTGACTCCTCATTCATCATGATTATGGGTCAACCACACAAAACCCTTGCCATCAAAATCCATTTGCTTGGCCACACATTGTGAATAAAACAGTAGGCTCATAAGCATTACAGGGTATCTCTATCCTTGGATCTTCATATATCATGATTATAGGTCATCCACAAATCCTTGGTCATGGGTCAACCACACAAAAGTCTTGTCTTGAACAACATTTGGTCATTCACAACTCATCTTTGACAAAGGCTTCTCCAAAGGGAACTTCACGAAATGGGGACCATTTCTTCCTAAGGGGGGAGGAATGATCCAAATGGAAAATCACCCATGGTGTTTAACCATGGAAATGTAACTAAAGGCTATAAATAAATCACCCATGGTATTATCCAAAATCAATTTTCCCACCCATGGTAATGTAACTTAAAAAGGATACAAATAACAAGCCTCCTTTTGTAAGAGGGCAGATTCGTCCTCCACAATGTAGAGGCTAAAGTTTCTTTCAATTGGTTAATTGTTTCTTGAACTGTGATCTTCCTTGTGCATTCCAAACTTATTTTGAATGTTATGTCATTTTCTTTCATCTACCGGTGTTTAGGTCTCCTAGATCTTGGCCCTTCCCAAGATTCGGATTACCCACCTCCCAAATAAATACCACATGAAATAATGATCATTTAATCCATCTCCATCTGTATAAAAGATTTATTGTTGACACTCCTTCTATCCGTTACGAGTTCCCTTATGGAAACATTTGTCATGCAAGTTTCGTCTTGCCTAGATTGCATGCTCAAAACATAAAAAAAAATTGCTCAAGCATTAGCAATATACTCCAAGCAACATAATGACGATGAAGTTCGAGCGAAGTCGAGGGAAATTTATAGTTGTGATAATGAAATACATGTGGGCTGACAGAGATGGAAGTGTTAAATGTGTAAGGGACCTCTTCTTTGGACCATACATTCTCCTATTCCCTCCTCCAAGAGTGTTTCCCTCTCAGGCGTTGGAATTTTTGGTCTTGGTTAGTTCTCAATCCTTAGTTGTGGCATCGAGGTGATTTATCTTGTGGAAACTCTGTGCAGAGCTCCAATTTTGGCTCCAATTCCTCTTCTTGTATGCGTTAGAGTGGGAAAATCACTCTTGTTCGTTGGAATTCTTATGCTTGGGGCTTTCAGGTTCATAGAAAAATTTAGACCTGGAGAAGTTAGGTATCTCTCCTCTCAGGTTGTTTCATTTCTATCATAAGGAAGGTACCTCTATTTCTTCTATCTCTTGTTTAATTAGTAGCCAACTTTTGGCACAAGTTTTCATGACTTGGGACTTCGGCTTTGATATTGGGCATAGGATTAAAATTGGGAATGTGAGAAAGCTCAATAAGGTCCAGTTTATGAAGTGTTTTTCTAAATTTGGTAATAGTGTCAGTCTGGTTTCTATTTCCCCTCTAATCCATTCAGTAAATTGTTTCCCTCTCTTAATCTTAAATTGGGAGAGCATTCATTTAATGTTGTTTCCTCCTCCCTTCCTCTGAGGTCTGGTCACCAGTTTTCATAGAACAATGGACAAAGCCTCTGATTTAGAGACCTCTTTGGATGAAATTCCTTTCTTGCACCACTTGTCCTCCCATGATGCTCTCCACCACATTGCTTACGAGTTGCAAGTAAAATTCTTCCAAATGCCTCATTCCCATATTGAGCTTACAGACAAGTTGTTGTCCCTCCAATTTTAGTTTTCTCATCTGCTTGATGAAGCTGACGCCTTGAGGAGCATGGTGATGGATCTGAAGCTAAGGATGCTCAAGTGGGCTCGACCAATCACCAAGAAGCTATTGGGCAGTGCGAGATTGACCTCAATCAGCCAGCCAGTGACAGTGATTGATATTTCGTGCTAGGTCATAAAAGGAATTTTGTTTCTATGCACGATGTGGAAATGATGCTATGTTAAGTCTTATATCTTGTAATCATGATGTTTTCACAAGTCTTGGTCATTATATTATCAATTCATTATAACATTGTAGTTGTGTCAAGTGTCGATCTTTCATTAGTCTATGATTTATAGGAAATGATTTATAGGAAATTAAAACTAGTAATGTTTTGGATATCTAAATAGATCTGAACTTTAAAGATATAACTCCCAAATTTTTATATCGTAAAAACATACATTTTTAATATATCTATACCCAAATTTTTTTAAAAAAAAAAAAAAACTATTAATCAATTATATATTTATACCTTTTAATTTTAAATTAAATAAAACTAAAACTAATATATAATACTATAAAACACCATTTTAAATTAATTAATATATTTTAATCTTAATTAATTAAAACAGAATAAAAATCACAAAATTTAATTAAATAAAATGTATAAACCAAAATAAATACATTTTCCAATATTTATTTTTTCAAATTAAATTCAAAACCTAATATATTTAATTGGTTTAATGTACTAACCATAAGTTTATGGACAGACTAAAAACCAAACAATGGATCGTTTAATATGTTTTCATGGGATTCAAATCAAAGTAAAAAAGAAATCAATAAAAATATATAATTATTTTAATATAATATAATATATTAATGGTTCGAAGAATATAATATTAAATATTTATATTTTTTAATTTTTAATATATATGTATATTATATATTATAATTACTATATAAAGATATATTAATAATATATATATAAATAATATAATATAATTAATTTTATTTGCTATGTGATGTAATTAGACGTTAATAGAATATAATCTAAAGGTATTTTAGGTGTTTAAAATATTGAAGGATGACTTGAGCCAAATTTAATATTGTTGGATTTTTTTTGGGTGTCTTATCCATTTCTATGAGTTTTGGTGTTTTTAGTCCCATTTTTATGTGTTTTGAATCTTCGCTATTTTATAGAATAAAATTCTCGAAATACAATCACTTTTATAATATTTGCCCATTTTTAATTAGAAAAGTTAGGGGTGGAATTTGATTCACTTATATGTGTAAGGATATTAATATAATTTCATTGGGTTCAACCATATGTTTGACGGCTATTTTAAGTTATTTCTTGGTTTTCCGGGTAAATAGTCATAATAACAATTAAACCTTATCCAATGATAAAAAACTCACTTTTCATCATTAAATCTAATCTATTTAAACTAAAACTTTAAACTTAACTTATATAAAAATTAAATCTTCACACAAATATTACACATTAATTAATCAAAATTGTAAAATATACTGGTCAACCCCAATCAATGTTAAAAGGTTTTGAAATATTTTAATTGTATTTATACTATAATATAACATGAGATGAGACAAAATATTTATATAGGCATAGTCTAACTAACAAATGAAATGATTTTTTGGCTAGAGTCTGGTAATAAAATTTCTAGTGATATTATGATTTTATGTAGTTTAAAGTACACTTTTGAATGCATGAATAAATTCAACAAAAAAACTCATGAAGCATTCAATCTTTACAAATAACAACTTAAACTTATGATTTTTAAAAATTTGTATCCAATTTTGAATCAAATTAGCCAATTTTTTTTTAGAAAATGCTTAGAAAAATGTCATTTCATCTATTAGTTAGACCTATATATATAAATAACTAATTACAATTACAATTACAAACATCATAATATCATGACAACACCACTAATACTAATACTTATGCTTTTAAGATGCATTTAAGTTTCATGAATCCCAAGGTTATAGATATAGGCAATAGTTTATCATGCTAATTAGACCTTGTAGATATAATTAGGCAAGGTAAATAAGTATAATTAAGCATTAGACTTGTACTCTTTCAATTATATATATATATGTGTGTGTGTGTGTGTGTGTGTGTAAGAAAAATAAATAAATAAGTATAATTAAGCATTAGACTTATACTCTTTCAATTATATATTATATAAATAATTATATAATATATATATGAGAAATAAAATTAAAATTTTAATTGATTATAAATGTATTTTTTTTACAAGACGTTTGCACATATATATATTTAAAAGCCAGTATTGATATATAAATGTTGTTGTTTTTTGTCTTGTTTTTTTAGTCTTTTTTTAACCGAATGTTGTATTAAAATTTAAATATAGATTTTTTTTAGGTAAATAAAATGATATCAAACAAAATGTATTATCAAATCAACTTTAAAAAATCTCATTTTTATGGGCAAACATTTTTGGAGGAAAAAGATGAAAATTGTCTTTTTGTAATCATATTTTAGAATTATATCAATTTTTTTTGAGGTAAAAAATGATATCGAAACAAAAATGTATTATCAAAATCAACTTTAAAAAAATCTCATTTTTATGGGCAAATATTTTTGGAGGAAAATGAAGAAAATTGTCTTTTTTAATCATATTTTAGAACTATATCTTTATAGATTTATTCAAATGTCAAATGCAAACACTCACTTTTTGGATGCAAAATTCAATTCACATGTAGCAAGATCTCGTACTTGATATTTGAGTAAACTTATAAGGAGACAAGTAAAAAATTCAATAAAAGATAGTGTTTTCTTTTTCCTTTTCTTTATTTTCATAATTCTAATTTATTATTCTAATTATTATTTTGTTAATTTCGTAGGAAACCTAACTAACCTATGAATTTATATAAATTTTATTTATGAAAATCAACTTAAACATCTAAAATTAGAATATTTTTTAATAACATAATTTATTTTTTTCTAGAAAAATATAACGTACATGTTAATATTTTTCCAATATGCGTCTGACTATTAATAATAACAAAATTAAGGTCATGATAATTAAATCCAACAAGATCACATATGACACTGTTATAAATGACAACAACTTAGAAGAAGTGCCTTAATACAAATATCTCATAATTGATATTCATCACAAGCTCAACAAGAATTATAGCATCGATAAAGGATTGATGGAGGGTGGAAACTTATTATGGAATTCAAAACAATTGTAAATGTATATATCTTTGGATATGAGATAAAAATAAACTCCTCTATGAAAATCTCATTCTCCTATTATGCTATGTGGATATGCAATTTGGGGATGTAGTATCTCCATAGGGTCATCTTGAAAACAAATTCAAACGCAATTTATAGCCTCTAATATCAAAATTAAAGAAAATACACCTTATCATATCCTCCTCATTATAGCAAGCCTTTACTCCATTGAGAACATGCCTATAACTATATATGTAGTGTATAAGAAGAGGTTGAATGGCATGGAAGACAAAAGGATTTTTGAAATTGCTTTAAACTCTAACCAAAACTACCTTTGAATCAAGGGGGGATGGCATAAGGATGCTTGTTTTTTGATAGACTAATTTTTTTTTTTTTTCGTTAAAGACTAATTCTATTAAGCAAAAATATTGTACAAGCAGTTACATTCCAGAGAAGCAGGAGATCGGCAACCAGAAATGATAGGACTATCAACCTCGGTTCCGGAGCAGGAGTTAAGTAAGCAAGGAGCTACAACAAAGCATTGGCAGCTTAAGGAGCGTTGAAAGCTACCCTGACAGGGTAGAGGCTTCAACACGAAGCTTTTTTCCTTTCCTTTTTTTAACTTCAACCCAACCATTTTGGGGTGGATGAGTGATTACAACTTGAAGATTGGGGACCTCCACAGGGGAGCCCTCCCTTTCAGTATCTGAGGGTGAGGAAAAATGTACACGTTTCTGAGCAATGGCTGAGTCGGAGGAAGGTGCCAGACCATCGGTGGAAGGGGCCACGAAATGAGGGGCCTGATTCAATTCTTCATCGCTATCTTCATCTTCGGAACTGGATGAGTCAGAATCCTCGACTGGAGGAGGAGAGCATGGAGCCCATCGTTTGGACTTGGGCTTGGAGACATTGGCCTTGTTCTTCTTTACCGGGCGAGATGGGCATGTATTCTCCAAATGCCCAGATTGATGGCAATGGCGGCAACGAAAAGCTGTATTCTCGTAATCTAGTGTCTGGGTCCAGAAAAAGTCGTTTATATTGAGATTGATTTGTTCTGGAAGACCTTTACTCAGATCTAACTCCGCACAGAATCTTGCATATGAGTAGAGACCTTTGGATTCCCTCCAAAAATCTCCCTTGATGAAGCTGCCTAAGGTGTCTCCTATTGCTCTGAAGACTCGAGTACTCCATAGGTGGGCAGGTAAATTTGGAAGCCGAATCCATACCGGTGTCTTGGTAATGACTGCGGTGGCTGGATCAAATCTAGGAACCAAGGAGTCAAAAATAGCCCTGCGTTTCCCATGAACCAAGGGCCCTCTGCTAAGGCTTTTTCATAATGCTTAGAGTTATCAAATAGAACAATAAAATAACCTTTCGAACAAAAAAAGATCTTACAGTGATGTGTCCAGTTTGCATGGATCCATGCATAGAAATCCTGAGATCGCGGCCATAATCCATTAAATCTGTAAATGATGGCTCTTTCTGCAAAATCTTGATGTTGGGAAGCCAGATCTTCATTTACGAGTTCCATAGAGGGAACTTCCTCAATCTTGTCAACCAAGAAGGCCTTAGATTTAAGGGCTTCCGGGGGTATGGGGTTCTCAGAGTGAACTGCGTCTTTGTAAGAGAAAGGCCGAGTAGTGGAAGATTGTCCCACTGCACCTCCTCTCAAACGGAGGGTCGCCACCACCAAGTTGTTCCTGGAAATGCTGTAATAAGAGAGGGGAAGAGGGTCTTCAAGTTGTTTACCTTGAAAGAGAAGTCGCAGAAGGTTTGATGGGATCCCCATTCTATGTTCTAGATTCAGTTTGAATTCCTGCACCAGATCTGAAGGGCTGACCCATTGCATGATGGTTCTGCCTGAGGGCCGAGAAATTTGGATCTGAAAGAAGTCAGATGAGGTTCTTGAGCCCTTGCAGATCTGTGGATCTTGCCAGTACATGGTCTTTTCTGCATTCTGGGTGGCCAGATCTGGCAGATATTTGTCAGATCTGAAGCTAGAACAGTGTTTCGTTGAGCCACCATATGCCGCACAAGTCGGATACTCCTGTAATCTATCCAGATGATTACAGGGCGCAAGGCTGAGGAAGGCTCCAGAGCAGCCATTGATGTTGCCGAAAAAACCGTTGTGATAGTCCAAGAGATCAGCTTGGTATATCTCCAGCTTCCCCGAAAATGCCTCTTCGGAAACCCTCAGTGAGCCTGCCTCTTCTGTCGTTACCAGATTATCCAAAAAGACCGAGAAACCCCGGATGAGCATGGAAAGGGGTTGTCCGTAACCGCCTACTGCTCTGAGGACAGCCAGCATGAATCCAGACACCCCGCCTTCCGATCTGCTGTCGATGCTCTCGAGAACTTCTTCATTCCGCAACTGAGAGTGCCCTGAATGAGCGCGTCGAGCAGCGATTCGAGAGCGAAGCTCTCTGCTCCTGAGAGCCATGGCGTTCGGCGCTGGTGTCATTATGAAGTCTGAACAATGCATAGTTGCATGATTCAGCCATTTAGCATTAGTCTGATGCAGGAAGAGAAGGCACGCAATTGATAGTTTTCTATGGGGGCTTCCTGTGTAGCCCCCTTCTCTGGTGTGCAAAGCGGCGGCGGCATGAAAACCTGGTACAGAAACCCTTGTCGTCTCCGTTGGGAAGAACATTATTATATTTGGGACAAGTGTATTGAATAGATGGATCGTTTTTTGATAGACTATTAGGTAATAAAGGAATAAATTATTTTGCAAAATAAATATAATATCAAATATATTTTTATCTTGAATATTGAGGAGAAATTGTGGTGTGATAATTTGGTTAGATGGACAAAGGAAATTAATATATTATAAGGAGGTGATCAACTCTTGAAAATAAAAGGTATCTCTTTGTCTTTGTAACAACCCCGGGTTAAAGTTTCATGTAATAAAGGATAATAAAAGAAAAATAAGGCCAAGGTCATGGGACACATATTCCAAGATGAATGTTGGGCAAACTTCATAGTGGGTATAACTTTTGGTTTATTTATGGCTATGGAAATTGGGAAAGGCAAAGAGGCAAAATTTGGCATTTAATTATGAGAAATAAAGGAAAATAGGAGAAAAGGAAGGTGGAGTGACACAAATTTGCATGCAAAGGAAATTAGAGGAAAAATTAAGGAAAATGAAGGGAAAAGGGAAATCAATGATAAAAAGGCATGAGATGATCAATTCACAACTTTTGTTAGTTCAGTTTGGTTCTCTCTTTTCACTCTCTCTCTCTCTTATGCGCTCTTGCACACTTAGAGTAATCTAGGAGATTTTGGGCATTCACTTGGACTTGGAGAAAGGATAACAAAGGAAGAAAAAGGAAAGCAAAGGAAACTAAGGAGAAGATTGGATCAACATCTTCAACAAGAAGATTTTGCATGTAACGGGTTGCATGTGTTATTTACTAGCTTAGATGTGAATGCATGGTGCATGCATTTGTTTATTTGGTTCATTTTTTGTCATTGTCATGGTTTTTTCCTAGTTTGACAGCGATTTCATCCTTGCCTTGCCATTTCCTAGATAACCATGGTGTGATGGGATTCATTATTGGTTGAGCTTTAGATTATCAGAACTTTTTGGAACCGAGTAAGGTGGTCTTAGGAAAGTCCTCAAGTGTTGGGGGTGGTGATGGTTTTCTCCGGGAAGCCCTTGATAAGTGGGTGGAGACATGAAAATTTCTCAAGTTATGGTGAAGAAATTATGAGGCATCCAAACTCGGTTTGGTTTTGTGATCTCGAGACCTGTTTAGGTGACATCATGGTAGCTTGAGGCTGGAGGTAATTTAACCTCTGGAGTCTCTAATTGATTATGTCCTAGTTTATCCCATGAGATCCCACATTCATACTTGAAATATGGCATGGGGGTGATTGGCTAAACAGAAGCTTTGGTTTATCCACATCTATGGTCGGGTGGTACGTGGAAGTCCCTGACCTGCTTGGATTTTTCATATGTTAATAGGAGTTATTTTCCTATTATTACTATGAACACTTGTACATATTATTATGTTGATTTTTCATGATTAATATTCTGGTTATATTTTGGTTATAAACATGGTTCTATGATGTGCTCTAGCTATGGCTCTTTTTCGTGATTTGATAAGTATTTGAATGGTTGATGAATGCATGGGCTAACAAGTGTTGTTGCAACTACTTGAGAGGGAATTGGCCCTTCTTGGTGAGGGAATTGGCCCTTCTTGGCATTTTTGCAGCTACTTGAGAGGGAATTCATGACCTCTAACTTATATGTTTACCATATGTTTGATGAAATGTCTAATGTGTACTAGGAAATCTAGGTCAATAATCAGCTTCAAGTTTGAATTTTTGGCATTGTTGTAATGCTTATTATGATTATAGAAAGTTATAGGTGGTTTTGGGAAGTGGTCTAGAGGCTAGCCTAGAAAAGGGGCTTAGATCTTGGAACCACTGGCACTGAATTAGAAGATTTAGGTCATAACCACATGGAAACATGCTTGTGCATGTGGTTGGGGCATCATATCCACACTCTTACCTTGTTATGTGTGTGGTTGGGGTGTTAGGTTCGTAAAAAAGGGTTCCAACTTAGGGATTCATCACCTGGGGTGGTTTTTTAGCTCCTGAGAGGTCTATAGTCCCTATGGGATGTCAGTAAGTGTTCATTTAGTAGGACCCACTTCCTTAACTGGAACTTGGAGTTCGGGTCATGTCATAGTAGCACTCAGTGTCACATTTACCCTAGGATCTTGTAGAAGCAATAAATGTTAGGAGGAGGTGTTACAGGTTGGTATCATAGCTTCTAGCTTCAAACACTTGGACTAGATGGGTTAAATGAGATTGTTATGCATGCATGTCAATCATATGCATGCATTGTAGTGGTTATGGTTGTCATGTATATAGCTAGTGTTACTGTTGAGTTATCATGCATGATGTCAATCAATTGATATCTTGGTATCATTATATATATAATATAAAATGATTTTTGCAGACAAGACAACCTCCCATGAACTTCATTAAGGTATGTTTGATCATGTTTCTATTGTGTTTATCTGACATGGTTTGTTTGCAGGAAAAATAAGATCAAAGTTTAGCAGAACAATGGATTATAATTCACATGACTCTCCTTATGGATCAACTGAGCAACAAGGAGATGGGTATTCTCTTGATACAAAAGATACACTGAGAAGTATGAAGGGAGAAATATTAATTTGAAAGGTAGATAGTGATAGAATAATTGAGTCACAAGAAAGAATCGTAGAGCTAAGGAGAAGCAAGAAGAGGTCAATGAAGTGATCCATTAGATCTTATCAGATTCGCAGAGACACAGACAACCATAGATCATTCATGGATAGGAGAAGAGGACTAATGGGGCATATGGGAGTGGGTCTCAATTAGGATATAGGTTGGACAGGGATGACACAGTCAAAGGTGGGAAATGGTTGGACACACCTGGCATAAGAGGTAGTTCTTATGGGTTCTATTCTAGTTCTAGATCAAAGAGACATCATTTTCATCACCTCCATCATCCTTATAGGAAAGGTGAGAAGAAATACTTTCCAAATGAGTTCAAGAAATACAATCCCAATATATTTGATGGAGAGACGAACAAACGAGAATATGCAGAAGCATGGATGCTTGGGATGAAGAATTTCTTCGAATGGAATGACTATACAGAGAATATGAAAGCCAAGATAGCTATTTTCAATCTCAAAGGGAAAGCATATATCTGATGGGAAGATATGAATCGTGTCAGAGGCATCAAGGTAGAAGTGTTGAGTTGGCGTGAGTTTAAAAGACTCTTTACAAAGAAGTACTTGTAATAAAGATATTATGATGGAAAGGCTAAGGATTTCTATGAGTTGAAGATGGGATCTATGATAGGTGAAGAGTACACAGCCAAATTTCTGGAGTTGTTGATATATGTGCCTTATCTCAAGGATGAGAAGATAAAGGTCCAAAAATTCATTAGTGGATTTCCATTAACATTCAGGGATTTGGTTGAGTATGATGAGACTTAGTCATTGGAGGAAGACATCGAGAAATTGAAGCATTGTTATGAGCAGTTGAAGCATAAGTATGAGTCTAAACATGATTGGAAAGGGAATGAGAAGGATAAGGGAAAATGTCCTCAAAAGTGGGGAAGACTTCACGATGTAGGTGAGAAAGAAAATGTGGCTCCTTACAGGAATTTTAACGCAACTAAGAAAGGACATGGACCTCAACCTAGAGAGTAGCAGAATAAAGATAGTTGTAGAGAACCATTGCAGTGTTGGATTTGTGGCAAGGACCATCATATGAAGGATTTTCCATTGTACTAGGGTGGAAGGGTTCATATATATCGTTCTTAGGAGGCACAAATAGTTGGGGATTTTGGTCACAACATTCCTCAGATATATGCAACACTTAGTAATAGAAAGGCGGATCATCAGGCATGCATTTTTGAGATGGAAGGTAAACTTTGTGATTGAGTTTTTTTCCATTGATTCTGGATCTAATTATACTTATGTTAGTTTTTATCTGGTGGATAATTGTGGCTTGAATAAATAATTTCATGCAAAATCTTGGTTGGTGCAGTTGGCTCCAGGGAATAAGAAGAGAGTTCATCATTGGGTGAGAGCTTGTGCATTTGAGCTTAATGGTATGCCAACGTCAACACATATAAATGTGCTTCCATTGGGATAATATATCATGATTTTGGGTATGGATTGGTTGTTTACTTACAGGACCAAGGTAGACTTCTATGAGAAGGCTATTAAGTTCTTGGATAATGATGGAGAGAAGAGAATCTTGTAGGGAAAGAAGAAGCCTACATCAATGAGAATGGTTACAACTATGAAAGAAAAGTGCAGTTATAGGAAAGGGTATGTATTATTTGTAGTACATGTTTCCAATGATAAATGGAAGGATGTTGAAGATGGTGAATTCTTGAAGAGGTATCCTATTTTTCAACAGTTTCAAGATGTGTTTCCAACAGATATTTCAGAGTTACGGCCTCATAAGGAAGTGGATTTCTCTATTGAGTTGGTACCAGGAGCAACACCAACATCAAAGGCACCTTACAGGATGATCACTCCAAATTTGGTAGAATTGAAGTCACAGCTTAAGGAAATTCTTGATAAGGGATACATAAGGCCAAGTGTATCACCTTGGGGTGCACCAATATTGTTTGTAAAGAAGAAGGATGGTACTTGTAGATTGTGCATTGATTATAGGTAGTTGAACAAGGTGAATATCAATAAAAGGTATCCATTGCCACAGATTCATGACTTGTTTGATCAACCAAAGGGAGCAACAATGTTCTGAAACATTGAATTGAGGTTAGAATATCAGCAATTGTGTTATCTACAAGATTTCATTACGTACTAGGTATGGGAATTATGAGTTTGTCATGGTTCCTTTTGGTCTTACGAATGCTCAAGCTACTTTGATTTTCTTGATGAACAATGTGTTGTGTCCTTATCTAGATAATTTTGTGATAGTATTCATTGATGATATATTGATACATTATAAAAATGAGGAAGAGCATGCAAACCACCTAGCAACCGTGTTTAGATTGTTGAGAGAGCATCAATTGTATGCCAATATTAGCAAATGTAGTTTATTTTAGACTGAAGTTCATTATTTTGGACATGTTGTTTCCAATGAGGGATAGAAATGGACCTAGAAAAGATTAAAGCTATCATTGAGTGGGAAACTCCTAGGAATGTGGAGGAGGTTAGATCATTCATGGGATTAACAGGTTATTACAAGACGTTCATCATGAACTTCTCAAGTATTCCCTACACTATTACATCTCTGCAGAGAAAATGAAAGAATTTTGAATGGAATGAGGAGTGTGCAACTATTTTTGAGTAGTTGAAGCATCTGCTTACAAAGGTTCCAATTTTGAAGATTGTAGATCCTGATAAGGATTTCATGGTATGTACAAACGCATGCAAGAGAGGACTTGGTGGAGTTTTGATGCTAGAATGATAGGTGGTATGCTATGAGTCAAGGAAGTTGAATGAGCACGCAAATAACTATGTGATTCATGATCTGGAGTTGACAATTATCATTCATGCTTTAAATATGTGGAGACATTATCTTCTTGGCAGTAGGTTTATTCTAATGAGTATTCATAGTGGACTAAGGTACTTGTTTTACCAACCTAATATAAATTTGATGCAAGCTAGATTGTTAGCTACATTTAGTGAGTTTGACTTTGAGATTAGGTACATTAAGGGAAAGGAGAATCGGTTGCAGATGCTCTCAGTAGGAGAGTGCAAGTAAATCACATTTCATTTCTACTTTCGTATGTGACATATTTGCAAGAGTGGATCTTATAAGCAGGGAAACATGATGACATGTAACAAAAACCAAGGCATAGGTTATAGAAGCAGGATGAAGGTGATAGGGATGAGGAGTATCATCTCACAACAAATGGCTTGGTGATATTCAAGACCATTATCTATGTGTCAGACAAT
>APFE030321300.1:0-19882 GCA_000404065.3 Pinus taeda
AATTATGAATAAAGAGGACATTTTGTGATCTATTCCTGAGTTTTATTAGGAGACTATAGCTCTCAGGTTAGGGCCCAAACTGAGAGCCATAGATCCCCTCTGTTGTAGTGTTGTTTCTATTTCATTTCCAGCACTTTAAGTTTCATTTACGCATGCAATTTGAATGGCAGTCTGGTAATTTGATTTTCTTATGAGTTAGATAGATTTTGCTTATGGTACAATTAATTCCACTTGCTTAGTGTAGCAAAGGATATATAACATCCATTGGAGCTCCAGCAAAAACGGTTGTTAAGGCTCACTGCCATCTCGTTTGAAGATTGGGGTGCAGTCCATAGCAGACCACCAAAAACACGCATGATTTTGTTTGATACAGTTATGATTTGGATTTAGATGCTCCCTTGTCATTTACACGTACCACACATCTCTTCATCACAGCCTCATACGTATTTATCTTTGCGTTTTGGATCACTGTTCAATAAAATCACGGTACACTTAGTGTAGGTTGATGCATTCCCGGTTGGATAAGCAGTTTTTGATCATTTGTTTCATTTACACTCTTCCCCCCCTCGTTTCATTACCATCCTCTCCACTGTGATCCTGCATGCAATTACGCTACCTTGACCTACACTGCGTTCTGTCCCTTCCTAAACATCTCCTATTCCTCACGTAGCTTCATTCCTTGACCCTTCACAGACATCATTTCAACCCACTCCCTACACCTGTTTCCCATCTCATCGTTCCACTTCCGAGCCATCACCAGCCTGATCCCTACCTCACACACCCTTTCCTACCCTTCCATCACTTTTCCCATCACTGAAATCCTTCACGGTAGATCATCCTGTAGCAGTTCAAAGACATCCTGTAGAAAACCCTGAGTTTCCTGTAGGATCCCCTGCAGACATCCTGTAGGAGGTCATTCACGCGGTTGCTGAGCTTCTGAACATGGAAAACCTCTGTGGATGAATGCCAAGGGTCCATAGGGACCCCACCTAGCCTCTCCAACCAGTCCCACGCTTTCCTCCCTTCTTCATTCAAACTGCACAGTCAAACCCTAATAAGCACAAAATCACAAATATTTCCCCGACTTAATGGAAAGTACAAAAACATGTCTTTTATAATGTAAATTAGTTTAGATCCACGCATTTCCACTCATTAGAGGTAATAGCAGCATTTGTAGAAGTATTACTCATCTTCATTGCTTTATAGAGATTAGACTAGTCAAATTAGGGTTTCCTAGGGTTACATGCTTTGATTTACTTTTAGTTCATTTTTGTAAATTAGCTTAGTCTCCTTTGAGCTAGCTTTCATCCATCATTGATAAAGCTTCTTCTATGAGCCTATAGAAGTTGGCTTGAGCCCTAGCGGACTTGTGCCAGCTGACCAAGTGACAGTTGCGACAAGAGCTAGTACTTGTGCATATAGCACCGTCGCTTCCAAGTTTGTACGAACGACCGGGTTGATAAAATGAGAGACAGGAAGCCTCAAGAGTTGTAGCATTATTGCTACAATACTGGAGCTCACCACCTACGTGGGTACACGGATTTCAAGGCATACCTTAACCATGTGTCAATCATGGTGTGGAAGGACCCTGTGCAGACATGGTATGACTTGCCTTACTTGGCAACGGATGACACAATTGATGTAGTACTTGATCGTTGAATGATAGAGTGGCGCACTACCTCACACTTGGTAGTGGGGGTGAGAAAGTCTGCTACGCAGTGCAAAAAGGAGGAGGCCAAGCTAAATATGGTTTAGCTAGCCAAGAAGAGGAAGAAGGAGGCTACTGACAAGGCCTGGGTGGAGCGTGATGCCATCCAAAAATGGAAAAGAAAATAGGTGAAATTGAGCATGGTTGTGACAAAGGTACGAGGTCACCTTCGCCCCAAAATAGAGGAAGAAACAGACAAGCACACAGAGCAGCATGATGTGGACTCCCAAGAGACATCGACCCACATCAAGCATACAAGGGAACAAGATAAAGTAGGTTGAGGAAGAAATCCAGGGCCACTAAGACATCGCTGGATCCAATCACCCTTATAGAGGGCGAATTGCATGACATTGGAGACATAGTGCTGGATTTTACTGTGGAGGCACTACAAAAATTTGAACAGTAGCAACAACTACTATTGGGAGCCATCTAAATAGATCTACAGGAGTTGTAGACCCATGCATTAGATGTTGGCACAGTATCCACCAGCCTCACCATCGGCACCTGAGAAGCTGCCGAGATGTTGCGTGTGAAGTTCTCCGGCATGATAGTGTTGCCAGATGGAGCATTGACCATGGAAAATGAAGCTAACAGGACTATTGTCAACACCCTCAAGGGAGTGGGGTTGAACTTGGTAGTGCTCTTTGGTGAGGCGCTCCACTTATTGTAGGATGGAGTGATCATGGAGATGAGGGCCTGCGAACAACATGCTTTACATGTGATCAGCATGCAGAGGATTAATAATGAACAGATGGCCCTACAGTGAGACTCTGGCATTACAACTATGCCCGAGGTAACTGACCGAAACAAGCGGATAATTTAGGTTGTAGAGGAGGCATGCTGAATGGTCCTGGAGTTGACCATTCTTGAGGAAGAACTAGTCAAGGTGCCCATCCACAAGATTTCTATACGGTGTGTTATGCTCGCATAGAGATGGAGAGGGTTCAGCTGGAGCTGAACCTATAGATTGCAAATCTACAGTTGAAGGCCCAACCTTCAACTCCACCAGAATTAAAGGAGCAGCATACAACCGCGGTGGTAGATAGTGCAGTAGCAGAACACACAAATTTTTGAACAATCGTTTGAGGTCCCGGCGAGCCTTCATAAGGACCCTAATGTATAGCGGTTGGAGAAAAAAGAGTGAGAGTTGCAGCAACACTACGATGAAGTAAAAGGTACAAAATGAACCATCGATCTCACGTAGAGACTGGGAAAACTACAGGAGGCCAAGCAGTTGAAAGAACAGGTAGATGCACCGCAACACAAGGAGGCAGTGATGAAGGTGCGATTCAAGCCCTAGTTGGATGAGGCTTATTCGGTCATGACCTCTATTAAAGGAAAGCTTGCAAATCTATAAGCAACTCAGCAGAAGCTTTAGGCTGACATTTTAGGACCAGTGATAGAGCAGTTGGTTGAAGAAGTGAAGCAGGTGGCCGCATAGTGCACTGCCAAGGTTGCTGTCATACAGGTTGAGCTAGGAGGTCTTCATGCCAAGATCTGTGCACCTGCAGAGTGATGCAAGGGTGAGTCACCATGTTTTTGTTGGTGGCCTATTGGGAATGGGATCCCCCAAGGACAGTTTTGTGGCTAAAAGCTCATGTTTTGGGTCAATTTGTAATAAAGTTGTAAAATCTCCGCATTTTGTGGTTGCAAAGCGCGAAGGTGTCAAGAGTCATAAAGGGTTGTCCGCCCTTATTTTGTAAAGTGTAAAGTCAACTGTAAAGATCCACCCCATGGTCTATGGACCATAGGATTGTATAAAGCAAAGCTAAGTAAGATCTAGGAAGTGAGAAGAAAATAGCGAAGAATGAACTGACGAGTCTTGGTAGAGAAGTCTAAGTGTTTTAAGTCTTAGCATAAGTAGAGACTCTATAGCTGAGTGCACAGAGGCCTACGTTGGAAGTCTGCAGCTGAGTGCATAGACCCCTGTAGCTATGTGCGCAGGGTGGATAGAGTCTGTAATAATCTGAGGATATCAATAAAGAGAGGTATTCTACAAATTCTATGTATTTATGTCATGTTAATGCATTTGGTTATATTGTGTTTTGGGTTTCATTTATAATGTTTACGTGATGCTCAAATATATGTGATTACATTGGGTAATTGAACGCAAATAAGAATATCAGTTTATGTGGTTCTAACTGTGATTGCCTAGTAACGTGATGTGCAAATATATGTGATTACACTGGGTAATTGAACGCAAATAAGAATATCAGTTTATGTGGTTCTAACTGTGATTGCCTAGTAAGATAACTAAAATACTTAAGATAACTTGGGATCTTATACAATACACTATCATAGCAGTGCGAAAGTACCTAGATCGTAGGTTAAGGCTGTGCAAAGGTCCATCGTACACCTTTGTGGAGGTACTAAAGGGTGGAAGAAAGGGTAGACTAACAGAGCCCTAAAGCTTAGTGACCTACACGAAAATAGGAACAAAGGGTATAAATTGACATCACAACCATCTCAAGGTACAGAAACTTGGTTCCAGCATCCCCGAATACTGCTTCGAGTGAGACTTCGGTCCGTGCTCCACTGGATGATGCTGAAAGGGCCATTAGTGTAGGGTTTTGTTTGGATAACTAACATTGAACTTGGGTTGGGCATCATATAGCCAATAAGTTAGAACAGACTCAGGGGGAGTTGAAAGTGTGAAATTTCAGTATTCCACTTTCCATACACATATCTTATGAAGACAAGTCATGCGTATACACAAGTTCTAAACTTCATAGTCGCATATATGTTGGTTTGATGAAGAAACTATTGGATAGAATTAGAAAAAGGGCCTAATATGGTTTAGTCAATTATCAATTGTCTTTTATGTTTTTGTTAAACACACATGGGAGCAAGAGCAATATGAATGATAAATCAGGAGAGTACAATTTTTGTTAACAAGATATATACATTTATAGTACATTATGTGAGTGTTGGGTTTCACATCCCAAGGTCTCTTGGACTCCTTTTGTCCATTTGGCTTCCACACTAACCCATTGAAGATTAGGTGTCCAACATTCCCCCCCTTAATCTGAAGGGTTATGTACAAGTCCAAGAAGAGAGTTGTAATACAAAATGTGCAAGAAATGCATGGTAGCACTAGGCTGAATGTGATCTCTGAAATGTTGGTATAAAGGGCAGTGGTTTAAGGATGACCACCAACACTGGAACGCTTAGTGCAGTTCCCGGAACTCTTCCAAAACTAGCAAGAAGCTGGAGTCTTCTGCTAGAGGAAGTGCTCCTATTGTTTTGAAGAGGGAAACCTTCAACCAATAAAGGGAGGTCTCACCCCACATAAAAGGGAGAACTACAACCTAAAAAGGGAAGTCTCAACCTGTGATGTTTTAAGGATGACCAACAACTCTGGAATGCTTAATGCAATTCCTGGAACTCTTCCAAAACTGGCAAGAAGATGGAGTCTTATGCTAGAGGAAGTGTTCTCAATTTTGTTCTTGGAATTCTTCCAAAATTGGCAAGAAGTTGAAGTCTCTGCTAGAGGAAGTGTCCTAGATTTCCAACTGTAGGCATGTTCATGGGCATATTTGTCTTTGGCTACAACTCTAAAATTGGTGTGGCAGGTTGTGGCTCAGGCTCGCTTGATGTGACTCTGAAGCTTGTAGATGACCATCATTTCCCCCCTGTCAGATACAATGTGAGATGATGGAGAAAACTCAGCTACAAGACTTTTCAATACTCTGGAGCAAGTTCTGACATGTGTTTGGAATATCTTCTTGGCTGTTGATGCCCATTGCCAAGAAGCAATCCATCCAAGATGAATCTTTGTTCTTGTAGGACGTTTGTTTCTGAAGCATCTGTGTGAAGAATGACTAGTTTTATGACAATGCTTACATGAATGAAGATCAAAATAGTGATCTTTTAGATGGCCAACTTGGTCACAGTGTTGGCATTTCACGATCTGTTGTTGTTGTTGTTGTTTTTGTTGTTGTGGAAGAGGGGTAGAATCTGGAACAGCTGACAGTGAACTATCATGAGGAGCAGGTGAATTGTCATTAGGAGCAGGTGAACTGTCATGAATGAATCCAACACTCTGAAACTGAAAGGGCTTTGAGTAGTCTGGAATATGAAAGGGCAAGTCATTGTCATATCCAAGACCAGTTCTGTGCTTGTTGTGGACAAGCTATTCCCAAGGTCTGATGATGGGCTTGGGAAGTGCAGACTGAGTTTCTGCATCTGCATGTAAAACTGCTGCTTTATTTGAATGAACAGTAACATTATTGACTTGCTGCTGATGGGTGGTTGTCTCAATGTTCTGAACAAAAACAGGTTCAGAATGATGATTCCTTTGTTTTAATTATTCTTGCTGAAATTGAGATTCAAGTTGTAAAAAGTCAATCTTTTCATGTACATCTTGTAAAAAACTATGAATATCAGTGAGAAAATCCTTGCTGATTTGTAATGTGTCATCAACAGTAGATTGCATAAGAGTTTTCATGAACTCTAATACTTCACTGATTCTAGCCTTTTTTCTTCAATGTCAGATTTACACCTTAAAAATTGATCGCAATTATTACTTAATGCGGAAAAGTAATATCCACTCACAGTACACAACAATATATTATATAAATGTGCAGCAAATGAATCAGGGAATCAATGCATATATATATGTAGACAAAAACTATAATGGGTTTTAAATACAATGCCACAATTGGGGCAGCAACAACTGCAAACATGCTTGGATCCTTCAATTACTCCTTCACTTTCAAATCAACATCAGCAACAAGTTCCTAGAATCTAGGTTCTTTAAAATGGACTAGTAGTTACCAAAATTGATGCAGGGCCAACCCTGCTATTACCCAGAATCTTTATCACACACAAATAAACATGCACCTCAGCTTTTTACCCAAATCAAAAACCTCAATAGCTGGAAATTTCACAACTATACCATTTGCATGTGGAAGCTTATCTTTCATGTGGTTCAAAATCATTCACCATTGATTTCATACTTTTATTAAAAGCCATCATATATGGAATTATCTTAATTCCAATACCTACTCATCAGCAGGAAAATTCATAACTTCTTAAACCCAATGACTGAAATCATTCAAATGCTCATCAACTCAATAAACATCATTCATATATGACCAAAATTCAATGAAACAATGTGCCCATGTTTTAATATTCAATTTAAAATTATTTTAGTCAACAAAAGACTTGGACTTGTCCTTACTCAATGCGCCCTTGATCTTTTAGCAGTGGTACAAATGATCGCCAATGAATCTCAGCCTCCTAAAATGATGAAGAATTCGGTCTTCCAGGCATCTGGAACTCATACATAATATATGCCCTTCGATTCAAATAAGGAAATGCTTTCAGCCTACAAGAATGAATGGCTCATTCCCTATCAAGAATGAATGGTTCTCGGCCTACCAAGATCTAATGTCAAATAATAAACCTAAGCTCCTGAATCATAGAGATAAATTTGGTCCTGAGAATGAGCAATAAACTCAGTCTCGTTGAGTCCCCCTGAAGTTACCCTCTTGTTGATACTTTTTGGTTCCTTGTCACAACTTTAATACTTCCACAAATTTTAGAATTTAACTTAGGATCATACTTCAGATCTTATTTTCTGCTCTTTAATTTCCATCACTTTTGTCCCTGTCAAATCATTTTGCAAGGAAGGTTGTCATAGAGCATAAGGAATATAATATCGATAGGCCACAAGAAAGAACGAGCTTTTAAATTAATCTTCATCACGATGGATTTATAGATTTCAGACATGTCATAAGAAGATCTATGGTATGATACATGTTTAACCCTTTCAACCACTAAAATAACTTGATTTAGGCAAAAGTATCATTGTAATCATGCAATCTCAAATTTCTATCATCTGAGAAACGTCCGACATTTTCTGAGATTTCTCGGCCGAAGATCACCCGTGAGGCCTTTCAGCCTTTTGCACCCAGCTTCTGAGGCCTTTTCGGCTTACCTGAGATTCAGACTGAGGCCTTTCAGCCCTGTTAATGATAGACCGAGATCATTCAGGCCTTTGTCATAGGCTTCCGCCTTTCAACAAATTTTTACTTGTGGTCTCAGATTTGTTCACAGAGTGAGGTTTTTCTGGCCTTCTTCTAGCGCATAAACAAAGGGACAAAACTCGTCCTCCTTACTCAACACAAATTGAATACTCAAACAACATCTATAACAGGCCCCTTTCGCCCAAATCCAGCAATCAAGACCTCGTCATTTTCTTCGTTGTAGTTCAAACAACCATCGTTGGGAACAAAGGCAGCAATCTTCTTTCCATTCTTTATAAGCTGAACTCTTGCACACTTACGGTGTGTACCATATCCACAAGCAGTTCAATTTTTATGGACAAGTGTATACCATTCAACGTTCAATAAAACTCAACAGTGTTAAAACTCAAATGCATGGGCATATACCACTGTAGTTCAATGCAACAAAAATTCAACACTTGCTGGACTCCATTCAATATATATACAACGTTACACAATAAACCATTCAATACCATTCAATGCATTCAACGCATTCAATAAACCGTTCAATATATATGCATTCAATAAACTATTCAATATATACGTTGTTACAAAATAAACTATTGAACGCATTCAATAATTCAAACGCTGTGTTAAAATACCATTCAACAAACACTGTGTCAAATCCATTCAACATATACTATTCAGGTTCAACGCTGAGATAACTATAGAGACTATGTTATCTCTGCGTGGCTCAGCAGATTCAACAACGTTCAAATGAGCACCCATTTGGTAAGCTTCAACAACATTGAAATGATTCAGCCACAATCAATGCAATATGCATCCAAACTTTGAACATAACCAAACATTGATACCAAAACACATTCAAACTTGAATCATACGCATACCATTCACATACCATTTAACAACGCATACCAGAAGTTGGACCTTCATCGATGGGGCGTGTCAGCCTCAACGCTAAAACTGGAAAAAATGGTGCTATGATTTAATACAGCAGTGTTCAAACAATGCTCATACCAGCGTTCAATTATCAGCATGTCAGGCCAGTTCAATGCACAACATTAATATTCAAACACATTCAACTGTATGGGACAGTGTTAATATGATATGGACAGATGTACAGCGCTGGCAGAGGCAAGTTATCTCAGGTCTGAGGGGAATAAGGTAGAGTCAAAGGTCAGGTAATGTAGAACTGACATATATATAGAGACCACAAAACAAGTGGCTCAAATTGGAGCAGGACCAGCAATCACCCGCTCTGATACCATGTTAAACACACATGGGAGCAAGAAAAATATGAATGATAAATCATGAGAGTACAATTTTTATTAACAAGAGATATACATTTATAGTACATTATGTGACTGTTGGGTTTCACATCCCAAGGTCTCTTGGACTCCTGTTGTCTATTCGGCTTCCACACTAACCCATTGAGGATTAGATGTCCACCAGTTTTGATGGATGATGATAATAGTCTATTGATACTATTTAGAAGTGTTTTTGGCCCTCATAAGTTGTTGATGACTTGATGTATAACTGGTTGATAATGATGTCTTGATGATTCTTATTGATATATGAAGTGATAAGATATGACAGTAAATAGTTGGCACAGTTTCATGGGGAGCATTTTCTATGCTTCTAATAATGCATTGCTATGTTTTCTTAGAAGTCCTTGGTACATAATTATGCTTATTAAAGGTGACGATGCTTATGTTGTCATGCTACGGTCATGGGTTGCCTATGATGAAATCACAGATGAAACTTATATTGCTTGAGCCAAATAGTTGATTTGATGCTTCTGATTAGATTTTTAGATGATTCTTTTGATGATGCATATAGTTATGTTGCTTACATGGTGATCTTCATAAGTTCAAGGATAAGAACAAAGCTTGAGTACACAACTTCATTATTTAATGATCATAAGTGTCACTCATTTATTTTATGTTGTTGTCATCATGCCTTTAAACATGCATAAATTTGATATGGTGCAGTTATGGATGAGGATTCCTATTGTTCTTGGCTCTCACATGGTTTAGTATTGTTATTTTTGATGGTATCAAGAAAGTTTGACAAATTATTGTGAGCTCATGGTTTGTTTTTCTCATTGATGAAAAGCTAGATACATATTGCTATCTCTATGATGGATTCATTACAGATAAGGATCGCATGGATGATTACTTAAGTTGCATATTGGTAAATTATGTTGGTATAAAATATCTTCTTGTATGAAGAAAATTGGCCAAGAGAATGATGTTATTGCAGGTTTCATGAAGACATGGCTATTTGGAGACGTGGCTTACTTAGTCACGTAAAGATGATGATAAGGAATGATGAATACTTATTCCTATATTACTTTATTTTGATAGACTTGGTTCTCACATATTTTGATTATCATGGTTTATTCTTATTATATGTGGGATGTTAGAAAATTCCCTAATGATGATACATGGTTGATAAATTGAGGGTTGTTGTGGAATGATCATGCAGTTCTTATTATGATGATTTGATGATGATGTTGTGGTCATGGATGATGAGTATGATGCTTTCACATGTATATGATATGATGTGAATAATTTTGTGAAGAGATAAGAATTACTACTTGGAGATATGGCATAGGGTTAGTTGATTCATGAAAGGATTTGTTTTTGATAAACACAGATAAAGGATTTTTCTACCAAAGAAAAGGAGAAAATTGACCTTGATAAGGTCAAGAGGATGAAGTTGAAAGAAGCTATAAAATAAAATCTATATGCGGCATACATAGTCGAAGGTTGATGATATTAAAGCTTCATTGTCTTTTCTTGTGAATTGATGACGAACATGCACAGGTTGTTGTTCTTGATGCTTCTAACAGATGCTTATGGTGCAAATCATATATGTTGTATGATAGCTGTTGATAACTATCATGTTGTTGTCTTTGGTCTTTGCTATAAATATCATGTGTATCATTTGATGTAAACGTCATGTAAGGACCTATGATGTAATAATTTTCATGTTCAGTCATGTATGGACTTTACAGATCATGTCAAATATGTAATCCCACTTAGTTGGGTAGTTGTGTCAAATATGTATCCCCACTTGGTTGGTTGTTTGAGTCCTTGGTGAGGGGAAGATCATACTCAGTTCATTTTACATCTGTCAGAGATTTTGGCATGTGCTCAGGGGGAGCATGATCATAGAATTCAACATGTTCTCAGGGGGAGCATGGTCAATATTCATATTCAGAAGTTTAGATATGGGAGTCTTAATTTAACATTAGTCAGCCCTTTTCCCTTGATGTCAAAGGGGGAGAGTAGCTTGGTGTTTGGAGAGTAACTTGATGTTTTGAAAATCTTGGTGCTTGGCTTGATGTTATTTATAGGTTGTGGTGACCAAACACCAAAGTGGTTGTCGTCAAGTCCAAAGGGGGAGATTGCTGGCATTATGATGCATGTGTTGTCCTTGATGGAAACTCACTTGTAACAAATAAGGATATGGTAACTAGATGAATCTATAGGTTAATTCATAGGTGATAGAATGGTGGAACACAATACCATAATTATGGGTCAAATGTTTATAGATTAGAATCAGAATTTTGATACGGGGAAATTGTTGGAATTAGGAATTAGGTGTTTTCCTTTATGGAAACCTACCTAATAAGTTGTCCTTGATGAAAACCTAATTGATGAATGGAATCCTACTTGATAAGTTGTCTCTTGATGAAAATCTACTTGTTAAAGGTATAAATAGGATGTGTTTACAAATGTGACATAATGAATGGCAGATCAGAGGAATCATATCAAAGGAATGATAAAGTTGGAAGTTCAAGAACTATACACGGATTCTGTTAAGCCAAGTTGTGTATTCAAGCGAGATTAGTGAAGAAAATTAGTGTATGGTTTTTGCACCATGTTATTCTAAATACCATGGATCCTTACCATGGTATCGATTAATAGTAATGAGTGCGACAATAGATTTTTATCCCATCAAAAATTACCACTCGCACTAGTGTAGTTTTGACCGGTGGTATTGGAAAAAGGCTAAACTATATAAGGTGGTGAAGATCAAAGTGTGGTGTCTACAAGTGATAGAAATATTATGAAGAGTTAGATCAAAATAAAATATGAATGTTATGGGTTTTCTATTCTTTTCTTAATCTAAACTAAGTATGCAACTGAGAGTTTGATTATAGATGAGATCCAATAGACCTAAAATAATTATGTACTAATGAATATAATGATGGATCAAGATCATGAGACCTGAAACGATATTTCAATGTATGATCTTCTCATGGATTGACTAGATATAAGTACTGATGCATGTTTTTATCTATTAATATTATGATCTGGGTCTTTCTGAAGTTTTGTAGAGTTGCACAATTTTAGGTCAAAATTTGTAGATCTATACGCTAGCTGGTCTCCAGAAAAGAGTGTATACATGCGGGTTAGATTCTTCAAAGTCATGTAGGTAAAGTAAGGGGGTTTTGTTCACAAATGATTGATCAACCTGATCAGTGTTGTTGTTTCTCTGTTGTCTGTCAATGATGTCCTCATGTTGATCTGGGTTGAGTGATAATGTCTGAAGTGAAACTGATTGAATGATGAATTTGAATTTTCGTACATGATTGGTTGAAAAGATTATTGATGTTGCTAACTATATGAGGGTTTTTTAAGCTAGAAAAATATTTTAGAATATCTCTGGGCAACTCTGTGTCTGATTCAAAATTGCAAGTTCTCATTTTGTTTTATGTATATTAAGATTTGTACGCAGATTTCTCTACAGAAATGCGCATATACACGTGGGTTTCCTTAAGTGAAGTAGCATATACATTTTGGCATTTGAATGATAACGAATATAGTTGATTATTTGTGTTAATTCAGTATTCTGGGTTCAATGTTGTTTACTTTTTATAGTGATCTGAATGTATTGGCTTTTGATTAAGTGTCAGTTGATTGGGTTTTCAATGAATAGTTGATTCAGTTGTGTTAGAGATTGATGATTGGGTTTCAGTGATTAGTTGATTCAGTTGTGTCAAAGATTGATGATTGGGTTTCAGTGATTGGTTGATTTAGTTGAGTCAGATATTGATGATTGTGTTACAATGATGAGTTACAGTTTTATTATTTATTGTTGAGCTGAAGTGTTGATATTGGATCTAGTGTGAAAATTTATGAAACGTGGTCCATGGAGGATGGTGAGGGTTGGAGCCTTTAGTAAGGAAGTCGAAGCTTCCTCCCAATAGTAGCTAGTAATCATATAAGGGGGTTGGATCTCTCTTCAAGGAGGAGTTGGAGAATGAGGGAAGGTTGTATCCTTCTACAGGTGGGTGCCTATGTATTGGTATTCGTTTGCACCAGTACAAGATTGTAAAAATCATTTTCTTTATATTAAAAATAAGACAGAGATGACAAAAACACGTGGTTTTTTCCCTCATTAGGTTTACATCTTAAATCCTGGTGTTCATGTGTGTTTCTTATGTGTGATGGTTTGTTTTCTTCTTATAGCACATGGTTACTATTTATCTAATGTTTAATAAAGTACTGATGCACGGGTTGAAGACAAACATATGATGAATTACTTGAAACATAAGTCTACTAGATGTACACTAGTTGTCTTAAGAACAATTGCGTACACACCCAGGTTCCTTTCAGTAAAGTTGTGTATATAAATAAGAATATGAAATGTAAAAATTTATTTATTTGAAAATACTGATTTAACCCCCCCTGAGTATTTTTCCAACAACTTTTCCTTACAATCTTTCCTTTTTCCCTAGATGATAGATTAGGGGGGAAACTCCCAGCGACCAAGTAGTTTTATATGTCACCAAACCAAGAAGAAAACACCAAGATGGAAAAGAGGTGCACATTTGGCAGTTTATCATATGCCATCTCTTCATTACATGAAGGAAAGGTTAACCTGGAAAAGATATCTGCAACCACATTTTCTTTTCTTGGTTTGTCAATAATAGTCAAATCAAACTATTGTAACAATAACAACCACCTAATTATCCTAGCATTAACATCAGGCTTGTTTATCTAATATTTAATGGTTGCATGATTAGTCTGAAAAAAATTGGTACCCAGTGATATAGTGCCTAAATTTGTTTAAATAATGTACTACAACTAAGAGCTCTTTTTTAGTGAGAGTGTAATTCAACTCAACTTTACAAAATTTCTTAATAATGAAGTAAATAGCATAAGGAAAATTATCCTCTACTTGTCCCAAGTCTCCCGCCACAAATTTATCTGATGCATTAGTATGGATATGTAAAAGTAATGCCAAATTGGAACCTATTAGGATGGGTGCAGTGGTAAAATTTTCTTTCAAAACTTCAAGGGCCTCTTGACAACTGTTGTTCAAATAGAAATCTAAATCTTTGGTTAGTAAAACAAAGGTGAAGCCACCTTACTAAAGTCTTGCATGAATCTCCTATAATACCCAACTAGTCCCAAGAAGCTCTTGAAATCCCTTTTCTTCTGAGGGGTAGGGACCCTTTTGATGATGGAATTTTTTTTGGGTCTACTTATATCGCTTCCTTGGATATGGAATAGCCAAGGACAATTCCCTAATTCATAAAAAACTCACATTTCTCAGGGAATTTAAATGCATTTGTTTGAAAACCTTGCGCAGATTGG
Source organism: Pinus taeda (assembly GCA_000404065.3). Lineage (NCBI taxonomy): Eukaryota > Viridiplantae > Streptophyta > Pinopsida > Pinales > Pinaceae > Pinus > Pinus taeda. The sequence continues at coordinate 14,292 of APFE030321300.1, forward strand.
AGAGGGATTCATGGAGGTCACATCCATAAGGAGTGAAATAATTCATGTATATTTTGATAGAGTCATGAACCAATTAAGAAAAAATAATCAAAACTTCCCTCTGAAATGTAGCAGGGGCATTAAACAAACCAAATGGAAGAACTCTATAAGAAAATGTACCCCAAGGACATGTGAATGTGGTCTTCAATTATTTTTCGAGGCTAATTTGGATTTGATTGTATCCATTAAATCCATCCAGGAAGGAGAATAATTTCTTCCCTCCAAGGCCATCTAGGACTTGGGAAATGAAGGGAAAGGGAAAATGGTCCTTCTTTGTAGCCTTTTTGAGTTCCTTATAATCCACATAGATTATCCACTTCCCATTCTTCTTAGCAACTAACACAAGAGTTGATACCAACTCACTATTTGAAATGGGGTATATGAACCTTACATCAAGTAGTCTTTGAAATTATTCTTTCACAATATCCCTAAGAGGTGGGTTCATCCTCCTCTGGGGTTGACACTTAGGCTTGCATACCTCCTTGATGTAAATATGATGAGTACAAACTAAGGGATGCACACTTTTAATGTCTTTATAGCCCTAAGAAAAAGCAACCAGGTGTCGCCTCAACACTTTACACAATTGTTCTTCTTGTTTGGCCAAGCAAGAAGGGTTGATATTTAAGGTTCTGGATGGGCCAAACTCTACAATCTTGGCTTAGTCTGGACTTGAGTCAATAGGGCATAAGTCAGCCCAAGGATTACTCTCAAATTATTTCATCAACTCATTAATGGGTATGGGAGTGGGAGGTTGATTCTGGAGGATGTGGTCAATGAAATCATCATCATCAGGTTCCCCCCTCTAGTAATGATTTTGAGAGTGCATATTCGGTAGGGGGTGGTGTGATACAGTTCATCTTATTATTCATCTCTTAACTACAAGGGTACGTCATGCTCAATAGAAGGTTGAGAAGAATGATACAATACCAAATGTTTAGATAAGTGTCCATTCTTAATGGTCATGTTCCCAACCTGACAACTAATGTAAGCAATAACAGTGGCTAACCATGGCCTTCCCAAGATGAGAGGATAGCAATTAAACTTGGTTTTGGGCTAGAGAACTAGGAAATAGTAGGATATTCCCAAGAGTCAATGGAGACCATAACATCTTCAAAAACTCCCTCGAGTGCTACTATGGATCTATCTACAAGATCCAACACTGTGGTGGCGTTTCTCAATGTCCCTTGGAGGTTTAGCTTTAGCATGGTTTCCTTAGTCATCACATTAATTTCAGCCCCAAGATCAATTAGGATGTTAAGGACTATAAGGCCATCAATGTGCACATATACTACAGGGCTTCTAGGGTCTAGATATTTTAGGAAGATTACCCTGCGAAGCATCAAATTAGATAATTTCCCAACAACATTTATGGTGGGGGTGTCTCCTTTTCTTCTCCCAGGATTTTTGAAACATTTCTCCTTGATGAACTTATTATATATGGGAACATATTTAATAGCTTGGAGAAGGGGTATCTTAACACATAAATTCCTCAATTCTCCCAAAATTTCAACCTCTTCTGGAGTGTGTTGTCTAGGGTGGATCCTCTTAGGAAAAGGAGGTGAATTGAATTGAGGAACACTCTCTTCCTTCTCTCCTTCAAGCTCTTCAAGCAGAGAAGGTGGGTGGTTATCTGGAAGCACTCTCCCAAACCTAAGGTTGATCTACTTTATTTCCACAAAATAAGAAGGATAATATGTCTCTCCACTATAGACCCATTGTTCTTTCTTGTTGTTTGGTTTGGATTTTTTGAGCAGGAATTTGAGGTTGCTTAGGTGGAGTAGGATGAGTGATTTGTAGTTGAGGTTGGGGTGGAGGCAGTAAAGCAGGAGGTTGGTTAACTTGAGGCTTGCACTGTTGTGATGGGTTGCCCCATTGAGAAGATTGGGGTGGATGGATGAAAAGGATTGTTGACAGGTTGAGGAGCATATGGAGGATCATAAGGCCAATAATAAGGTTTGGACCATGTTGGGTGAGTGTAAGAGTAACAAGTTTGCAAGGGTGTATGATGATTTGGATTATAATAAGAGTAGTGTTTACCTTGCATGCCTTGTTTATATGGCTAAGGTCCTTAATGTCTTCTTTGATTTATGAAACAAAGTTTCTCTAACCCCCCTTATGCTCCTTGATATACAAATTTTAGTCTTGGAAAAGAAGGGCAGTTGTATGTTGCATGATTTTCTTCACAGACTAGGAAAACCTCTATGTCATTTAATGGGCACTCATTTCTAGGAGGTATTTTGGTGCATCTAGGGAATAAAATAGCTAGTGCCCTTTTTGATTCTTCCTTATTTCTTTTGATTTGCATGGTATGCATTTGAAGTGAAAAGTTATGCAACATTTCACTCTTGAAATCCTATGCAGCATTTCACTCTTGAAATCCTCCAGCATGTTACCTATATCATTCTTAATGCATGTTGTGGAGGGAGAGGAATTGACCAAGCCTTGAGTAGCCCTACCCTTGGGGAAAAGGGTTAGGTAGGATAGCTTGGGAGCTAGAGGACCCTTGTTGCACTAACAGGCGTTGAGCATCTTGAATCTTAGGGCAGAGGTGAGTCAAATGATCTCCATTGCATAGCTTGAATGGAAATTTAACCTTTTTCTTGGACTCTTTTCTACCCTCACCGGCACCATCGTTGGGCTTGTTCGCATTACCCTTCCCTTCCTGGTTCTTCTTCTTACCTTGTCCCTTCTTCTTCCCATCGGATTGTTGATTTCCTTTGGGGTTAGAGGTCTGGATGACGTTTATAGAGGTAGGTTGGGAAGGAAAAGGTGTAGACAGTGCTGCTTGGTTAGAAGAAGCAGTTTGTAGAGACAAGTGCTACAATTGGTTCAAAAGGTTCACCATATTTGCGTCAATTGATCCAACTATACCATCAGTGTGAGGGCTTAACTTTTGTTTGGCTAAATCAACCTTAGATCTAGGAGCATCAGGTAGGATTTTCTGAAGAGTCCCAGACTGAGAATATATCAGTTCTAATTGCCGAGCTCAAAAAATAGCCTACTCTTCTGAATAAACACCAGAAAGAGAAACATCATTTGAGATCTTAGGTTGTAATGATTTTAGAAACCATTCAAGATAAATCTGGTTGAATTTCGGCTTTAATAAGCCTTTTTCTGTGTCTCCATTCCTGGATATGATCCGAAATGTGAGTTGTCATGTCTTAATGAAATTTGGCTAGAAGCTCAGTTCCGGCTTCATAGCAGACATGCAACTGAAAATGGTTCAATAAAATATTAGCCAAATTAGCGAAAGAAGTATAGGTGCCTTCTGGAAACTCTATATACTATTTGGCCGCATTCTCGGTTAGAGTGCGCTAAAATAACCTCAACCTGATTGAATCATCTATCAGGGAGTTGGATGAGCACCATAAGTGAAATGTGGTCACATGGTCTCCCAGGTCTTCACCACTCTTCCCTTCGAACTTTGGAATATCTGATGGAAGTTTAGCTGGAACCGGAGGCCAAGCTAGATTGTACCTAATTAGATCATTTGTAAATTTAGTTAAGTATGGCAAATTAAACGTGGTTAGAAAAAGAAGTCGTGGAGGACCTGGGGAATTCCATCCAGAATGGGTGAGGTTCCCGAATGTCTGAAAAGAATGACCTGGATTTTGAAAGGCACTAGGTTGCCCGAAGTAACTCATAGAGCCTACTAAACTAAAATGTGATCCTTGTGGTCCAGCAAAATTTGGAGATTGACCAACTCCTGCCAAAAATTCTCTGTAACCAGTGAAGTTACCCCCTAACGAAGTATTGAAAGGAGTTGATAGCCCTTGATAATGGTTCTATGCATTAGTAGAGGGCGAAAAGCTTTGAAATGAATTAATTGAAGAATACGGGACATTCCGTTGTTGGCCAAAAAATTGATTCCCGGCTCCTATCCCACTAACCGCAAGGTTTGTCCAACTTTGGAAGGGGTTACTTCCTTGACTTTTAAAAGGAAAAGGCATTGACCCCACTGTTGGATCGGAATGTGGTATATGACCACTTCCAAATGAGGAACCCTGAAAAGAAGTCAATCCCTCATCATGGATGTAGAGGCGGTTGATGGTATATTCAAAGGAACCAAAGGAATACCTTGACAGGGCATTCGAAAAGGGAAAAATCCAAAACTGGATGCATTAGCTTGAGAACTTCCACTCATCAACGGAATGGAAGTGGACCCAAATATAGTTGTGTTGGGAATTTTAGAAGGGATGGAAAGAGTTCCTCTCCCTTGTACAGATATGGGAATCTGCATGCTAGCAACATTCCTCGTGGATTCCATGCTTCCACCAGTGGTCATTGAAGGGATAGATGTATGTAAGCCTAGGCTCAAAGGCCTGTGAGTTGAAATTCCAACATATAACAAAATGTATGGATGATTAGGAGGGAGAGGAGAATTTAGAGTCACAACCAACTCTGAAAGCTCTTCTACTTCAATAATATCTTCTGAATGGAAGAGTACTCGAGAAAGAACTGTTGTGTTACTCTCTAACTCTGTACTACTACCAGGTCTATATTGAGAACTAATGCCCCCAAGCGGAGGATTAATCTCTAATGCGCCTGCTACCACTGGTTGGAAACCACTAGGAGAATTGCTCCTACGCCTTCTAAGAGAAGGCTCCGGACTTGTAGGTGAAAGCCCACAAAGTCTCCAAGACTGTCGAGATGGTCGGTCAACCACATTGAATTATTTAAAATATCTACTTAAAGAATCAAGAAAATAATAAATCTAGGTTGACTAGGAGCACAAAAAACTCACTAAAATGTCCCTAAATATATCAACAATCAAACAAATTCCAAGTATTTCCACTCCGGGTGATTAGGACCAGACACCAAAATACAAGAATGTTAATAATAAGGTTCTTCTAAAAATAGAGTGGGGTAATTATGCCCCAGGCTTACTAGCGAAGGTATCAGAGGTAGTTACACTGACATCCAGATAACAGCCTTTGTCAGTGCAAGCCCCCAAGCTTCACAAGGCTGTCCTCCACAAGTACTGTTGAACGTGATACAACGTCAACCTCAGGTGCCACGAAATTCTCCTTCGTAGCCACCAGTGTGGATCCTAGGATAGGCAACTATGGTCACCAACTCATATCAGAAGCCAGGTGGAACAGTCGCGAGGTAGAATCTGATAAGTAAGAGAGGGAATATCTCTCGTCCTTATCTTCACTAACCCTTGTGCTTTACTCCCAGTCATGGAGCTTTCCCGGTCTCCCTAATGCTCTTGGATTTCGCTCTTTAATCAAAATTCTATGTTGTACAATTTGGAGTAGCCTTGGAGAGTTAACTCTCCTCTCACCTAATCCAAGCCCTGAATAAACATAAAATTGTTGGTGTATTCTAATGACAATACAAAAGTTCTTGTTTACTTTTATTAAGTGCTTGATTTTTAATGGCTGTTCTTTTAAGTCAAGGGTATAAACGGAAATGAAACCAATGGTGTTTGTATGACACAAAAGAAATCAATGAAAACTAACTTACATGAATGCCATCGTTTGTTCTTCGATGAAAAGAGATCTCTACATGGGTTCTACGAAACTTCTATAAAGCAAAAAACTTTTTCT
>APFE030321305.1:0-11043 GCA_000404065.3 Pinus taeda
CTTATTGTATATATATATATAACCCCTCTAACCCCTTATTATATAGTCAATATATTATTTTGTGCTTTTCTTATTTTTTTATGCCCCAATATGAACGCACGTGATATCATATTGCTTCCTCAGTGAAGCCCCCGTGGTTTGTGAAAACCATATACATATATTAGATTTAAGCATTTTTTTTAATCCCATTATAGTGCGGAATGCATACATTATAGTTTTCCTTAATTGCAAGGGGTGGACTTATTTTTCCATAATTGCAAGGGATGGACTTATTGATGATATAATTTTTCCATGATAAGCATAATTCTCTTTTCAAATAGTTGACCATGTGAAGCGTTCTTGCAAGCATTAGATGGAAACATGTTGGTGTCCAATGGAAATATTATGTAATGTCACGAAGCACACTTTCTTATTGAAACCATATCAAACCCACACATCTGAAAGTATGGCGAGTCAAATAAAGAATCATATGAATCATGACTAAAAGCTTAACATATTAGAAGTTGTTCTTTGTACAATCAATTTTGAATAGATTAATAAATTGCTTCCATTATTGACCTAATCTCACAACTGGTAAGATAGTTCAAAAGCATGGTTGATTTCATGGTAAATTGGGAGCCTTGTGAGAAGAATGACTTGTGATGCCTAAGGAAACAACTAAGAAAATCAGTGCATGGAGGAGACAAGGGGAAGGAGAGATGGTAAACTAATGAAAACAAAGGTAATGATACAAAATCTCTACCGAGGAAAGCAATGCCTAGTAGGGTTTGAGGAGAATGAGCTCCATTCGAGATCGAAAGGTTTAAACTACTAGGAGTCGATCACAAGAGGATGTATATGAGTAAGGACCAATTGTTGGATAGTTGATTTCCCACAATAGAAAATCAGTGCATGGAGGAGACAAGGGGAAGGAGAGATGGTAAACTAATGAAAACAAAGGTAATGATACAAAATCTCTACCGAGGAAAGCAATGCCTAGTAGGGTTTGAGGAGAATGAGCTCCATTCGAGATCGAAAGGTTTAAACTACTAGGAGTCGATCACAAGAGGATGTATATGAGTAAGGACCAATTGTTGGATAGTTGATTTCCCACAATAGATTTGGAATTTGCAATAAGCTACAACAAGGGGTCCATTCAGTGCAATGAGAGGGCCACCGCTAGAGGGAGGTTCGCTTGGTAATGTCACTGTGCATAAGAGAAATCCGCTTGCACACATACTAGAGGATTTGAAAGTTGTTCAAAAGACTAAATATGAACTCCTTTTAATGGGCCCTTCCAATAATCTAAAAAAATCTTCAATCATTTGAAAATCTTAAACATTTATGCCAAAGCTATAGAATCCATTTTTGGAAAGAAATGCCATAAATTCCTGCTATATAGTAAATTAATCTAATCACACAATTAAAAAAAAGAAAATCGTAATCTATATTAAAACAAGATTTCTCATAAATTCAAATTTTATTTCATCGTAACCTAAATGTTGATCGTTCATGTAAAAATTCTTTCAACCAATAATTATATATACAAATATTTTAGAATCGTAACTTTAAATCATATATAAAAACATGTTTTTCATTATTATAATATTTATACCTAACGAGATCATATTCTATACACGACTATGTAAAAATATCAAAACATAATATTATACCTAACGAGATCATATTCTCACACGAATATGTAAAAATATCAAAACATAATTTTTGAATCAAATAAAATCGGAAAATAACACTAAAATCCGTATATTTTCCCATAAACCTTCCATAAAAAGAGTTGTTGGCAAAGGAGACACACATGTAAATTGAAAGGCAACACTAGTCCCGTCAGTAAGGAGTAGACAACAGTAATTTCAAGCCACATTACTAAATGTAAACTCGCGTGATCAAATCCTCGCTCCAATAATCTAAGGCAAATCAAATGATTGCAATTCCGTTTCATATCGTTGAGATACTTGTGGCGTGGGTAGGCCATGCCTCGCCGCAACGTGAATGAACAATTCCTCACAAGGCTTTTTGGACAAAGGTCACGTATGATATAACCAAGTAGTCTTGAACGCTTTTCCGAATGCTATGGGAGTAGTGGAAAATCTCGAAGTCTGAGTAGCATTTGTTGTGGAGATGGCGATTGAGGCGACCAGGCTACGAGGGCACAAGCGATCAGTGCTTTGCTGTGCGGCGTCCCCCACAACTCCCCATTTGATATCATCTTCTGGCGAGGTAACCAGCTCATCTTTTACTTCTATTTCATTACAACTCTCAACTTCTGTAACCAAAGTTATACACAAATTAAGACAATTTTGGTGTTGTCTGAAAATAACCTACCCATTAATCTTATTCGCCATGTTCAGGCGAATAGCAGAGTCCGTAATACTTAGACAGCAATTTTCCTTTTAACCTCAGACCCAGATTGTGATACATGGAATTATATTAGGCATGCATTCATTTTGAACCCATATTATGCTTTGTTAACTATCCTAGATATGGGGATCGGGGAGCCAAGAACTATTCAACTGGAAGGTAAATCTATTTTTGTAAAGGACTATTAATGTGGAATGAAATTCCAACACAGGGATATGTACAAATCCTATACAGGAATGGAATAGAACCCAGGATGAAGGAAGGGTGTTTACTTTCTAGATGTGAGCAATCTTTGAGACACTATGCATCTTTTTTCCTTGCGAGAAATCTCCTACAGTATGATTATTTGAATACGTTGGATTTAAAAAAAGACTGAGGTGTGAGTCTGGGAAGGAAGCAAGGCATTGAAAATGATGGAAAAAGTGTTTTCAGGTCACCACTATTGATGGCATTGATGAATAGCTTCAAAATGCTAGGTAAACCAATGATCAAGAAGTGTCTTCGGAACAATAACTATAAGGGTGTTGTCAATCCCCATGACAACTATTAGCTAAATATGTGTTAGAATAACCTAGGAATAAAATCTCTTGAAATTTTATTCCACTCTCAATTAATTGTCTTGGAAATTGGCATTGATATGTCGACGTTGGGTTATGATGGGCACCCTTCATGTCGTTTGAAAGGATGGTGTATTCAGTCATATGAAGTCATATAGGGACTAATTTCCTCTTCTGTAACCAACCCATTAATCTTACTTGCCATGTTCAGGCGAATAATAGAGTCCGTAATAGACAACAATTTTCCTTTTAACCTCAGACCCAGATTGTGATCCAGGGAATTATATTAGGCGTGCATTCATTGTGGATCCATATTATGCTTTGTTAACTATCCTAGATATGGGGATTGGGGAGCCAAGAACTATTTAACTGGAAGGTAAATCTATTAGCCAAGAACTATTCAACTGGAAGGTAAATCTATTTCTGTAAAGGACTATTAATGTGGAATGAAATTCTAACATAGGGATATGTACAAATCCTATACAGGAATGAAATAGAACCCAGGATGAAGAAAGGGTGTTTACTTTCTAGATGTGAGCAATCTTTGAGACACTATGCATGTTTTTTCCTTGCGAGAAATATTCTACAATATGATTATTTGAATACGTTGGATTTAAAAAAAGACTGAGGTGCGAGTCTGGGAAGGAAGCAAGGCATTGGAAATGATGGAAAAAGTGTTTTCAGGTCACCACTATTGATGGCATTGATGAATAGCTTCAAAATGCTAGTTAAGCCAATGATCAAGAAGTGTCTTGGGAACGATAACTATAAGGGTGTTGTCAATCCCCATGACAGCTATTACCTAAATATGTGTTAGAAATTAGAATAACCTAGGAATAGAATCTCTTGAATTTTTTATTCCACTCTCAATTAGTTTTCTTATTGGCATTGATATCTCAACGTTGGGTTATGATGGGCACCCTTCATGTCGTTTGAAAGGATGCTGTATCCAGTCAGATGAAGTCATATAGCGACTGATTTCCTCTTCTGTCCTTTTCAAACTAATTTTTAGTAAAACGAATAACTCCTCCACCATAAGGAACTACACGAAAGGTTTAGGACTTGATCCCTTATTGAGCATTTATAACAAATGAGCAACATAGTATGAATGCAGGGTTGATGAAACTTAAGAGGCTAAAAGTTGCTTTGATTTTGCTCCTACATTGAATCTTCAGTTAAGGTTACGAATTACTGCTCCATATAGAGAAAAGGGATCCTTATACCTGCCATGATATTGTTGACTTCTAAGAAATTTCAAATAACAACATTTGGAATGAACTTAAATAGGTTCAAATTCTGGTGTATTGCGTAATGGGTTTGGACTGTAGGTGCCACGACTTCTGTTAAGCCTTGGCAAGAGGTTATTTGCTCCGGTATTTGTCACAATACCGATATCCCCTTTTGATTGAGTTTCGATGAATGCTATTGACGAAATGGTAAAACCTTTTGGACAAACATTGATTGGGAACAATCCGTTGACACTAATATCACATGAATTCTTCCTTTAGAAATTCATTTACCATTGCTTAGACGAGTGCTTGTTCAAAATGTTATTTATCTTAACTTACCTAGCCATTGCTTTACTTGCGTTTCCTTGACTGATTTTACTAACGATTGTTCTTTGGAGAAGGAAGAGAAGCCAAACAAGTTACTAGGTGTTTCAGATAAGGAAGTAGGAAGCAATCAACAAGTACATTTGGACTCAAATGTAGTCAAGAATGGGGGAGGCGAATGACCTATGGTAGGAAAGAGGGAAAAGAGGGGTCACGTTAAATTAGCTAGCAAAAGTGAGTCTCTTGGCAGATAAATTTCAAGATCTAAGAGCATAGAGGTAACATCATACAAAACATAAAATGATGGCACAAACCATAACACAATTGTATATTAAATCTATAGAACTACATGAGGTAGTAGTACTAATATATAGGCATAGGCTTGAGGATTGTGACAAATCCTCAATTGATTTGGTACTCCCTCGTACTTGTAGCAATGCTCACTATTATTCTTGATAATCCATATAGCCTCCAATGACTCGCGAACAAATTTGTCATACTTAAGTGGTACCTCAATATTCCTCAGAATAACATTTTGACACCTAACATATGTCAAACTTCTCACATACTTAAGTACATTATATAAGTACCACCCCAACATTATTTCAATGACATAAGATAAGCATTAATGATTATAGTAATGTCTTCCCTTAATGTTTATTTTTTCTTACACCTAACGTATCTATGAATCTCTCAAATTTCTTAGTACATAAAGGCTTTGTGAAAATGTGTGCAATCTGCTCTTAAATTTTATAATCGATCACATCAATAATTTCCTTTGCACTTGCTCTAGGTTGAAATGGTGATGCACATTGATGTGCTTTGTCTTTGGCGTAAAACAATATATTTTTTGACAGATTAATTGTATGTTGATCATCACGGTGCAACTAGGAAACCGCTCATAAACAATGAGAACAAAAGTCTGATTTTCAGATCTGCAAGATACAAACTTGGGAAACAATGGTACACTACATATAACAACATAAATGAAGATAGAACACAATACCTTAGGTCATCTCAAGTTGGTACATCATTTCCTTTCAGTTCATCCAAGCAAGGACACTCCAATTGCTACCAAACCCTATCTAGGGTTTCCATCATCAACAACAAACCCTAACCAACAATACCAGGCCTGGCAAAGCATCTCACAAAGCTATTCTAGCTACACCAAAGGCTCCACAACTAGCTAACATCACACTAACAACTTCACACTTGGATCTCTCACTTGCATCACAAAACACTTCATGGTGATTTAGAAGCTTGCATCACACGACTCTTCAAGGATTTTCACAAGCTTACATCACTCAAGCTCTACTAGCATCAGGTGCTCCAAGTCTTCTCCAGGGTTTCATTCCACAACCTCTAGGCCTTGCTTCACACCAAGACTTCAACCCTAGTGCTTCAAGTCTTCTTTAGAGTATATCCTGCATAAACCCTAATGCACTAACTCTTCACCTAAGCCTTTCAACTCTTGCATCACACAAGCACAAGGACTACACGATAAGCATATAAAATATTACAAATGATATAGTGACTAAATACAAAGACTCCCTCTTCCCTTTATAAGATAGGTGAGGGATGTCAACAATAGAAAGTGGACTAAGTCCACAACCAATCTAATCTAAGCCACTAGAGTAAGTCCACATGAGGAGTCCTCTACTTAAGGTGTGCACATCATGTAGTGGTTGTACACCACATTCTAAGTTAATGCTTCTAAATTCTCATCACAAGGCTGTACATGCTCCAAGTAGGGGGGGCTTCAAGTTCCAACTTCCAATGCTCCTCCACATGCGTGTCTCAACTCTCAGGTCCACAAAAAACTCGAAGTATTGCACCCTCGAGGCAAGACTCCCTTAAGCCAATTGTCCAACCTTTAGAGAGTGCCATGTGGTATTAATGCTTTTAGGGCTAAGCACCTTTCCTCCAAGTGCCCAATTTTCTTTTGCAGGATAGCTTCACATCCTATGACAAGTTCCCATCCTCCTCGCCTTGTAGGAAATCTCAATGCTACATGAGATAACTACTTTCATGAGAAGTGCACCTCCTTTAGCCATATCCAAGGACAATCATCCAAAACAACCTAACATTCAATGAGGGGCTAGAATTTCACCACCCCTACATCACATGAAGTGCACCTTTGGCATGGTGTAAACACTTTTGGAACAACCCAAAAACTAACACTCCATCTTTGTAGGAAAGTATTTTCACTAACACCAATCCCTCTCAATCTCAATTGAACATACCTTTTGCAATTGTGGTACTGTTGCAGTCTCATAATTAATCACTAATCCTCCAAAAATAACTCTCCCCCAAATATTGTTGTTTTTTTTTATGTGATTAATCGATGCAAAAATGACCTCAAATGTGGCTCTATTTATAGTGGTCAATATGAAGGGTCACAACCCTTGAAAAGCCACCTTTTGAACGTGGAGCTGACCTGATCTTTAAGAAGCCAACTTGACCAGAATAAATAATTTAATTTTTGTCTCCAATAATAGGCCAATGGAAGTACTGATTAAAGCTACATTTTTCAACACCCCCTCTTAGTTAGGGAGGTACTCTTCATTCTCTCTCTCACGATTCATCTTCCCGACCAAGTCATAGATCTAATTAAATATCAAAAGGGAGAGATCAAACTCATCATAAGGAAAGGTATACAATCCAATCTCTCTCATAGATATGACTTCATCCTCCATCAACCAAGGAAGGGATCATACCATCCTCTCATGGAGAGATGAAAACGATATACCATCAATCTCTTTTCATGGAGAGATGAAAACAATACACCATCAATCTCCTTCCATGGAGAGATGAAAACAATAAACCATCAATCTCCTCTCACGGTGAGATGAAAACAATGCACCATCAATCTTCTTTTAAGGAGAGATGAATTTTGTGCACCATCAATCTCCTCTTAGGGAGAGATGAAAACAATATACCATCAATCTCCTCTTAGGAGACATGCAAACAATATACCATCATTCTCGTCTCAGGAGAGATGAAAATTAATATACCATCAATCTCTTCTTAGGAGAGATGAAAATTAATATACCATCAATCTCCTCTCAGAAGAGATGAAAATTAGTATACCATCAATCTCCTCTCAGGAGAGATGAAAACAATATATCTTCACTCTCCTCTTAGGAGAGATGAAAATTTGTACCTCATGACTGCAAGCTTCAGAACCAAATTCCCCGACCACATAGGTCTTACAGTAACCTGTTGATGCTATCAAATCATTGCTCCCTTTTAAAGGGATCCTCAACCATTCCAGGATTCTTACATAATCATCAACGTGCTCAAAAGCAGAAAAGCAACCATGGTGGATTTTAACACTTGTTTTAGTAACAACATCCAACTTTAACCAAAGCTTTGTACAAAAGAAAACAACAACAACATATCAGTGCTCTTTCTTTGCTTAATGGGCCAAATCAACATATTAACAGTAGAGTTTTGCAACTTCTTCTTTCATCAAGCAATACCCATGGACTCATAGTTTTTGCAACTTCTTCTTTCATCAAGCAAGTACCCATGGACTCATAGTTTATCATGCCACATTTTCAGCAAGTATTTCATCAAGCTCATGCAGCACTTTCAATCATCTCCCTCTTACACTGAAGAGGTTCTCAACCTTTGTCAAAAACATATCATCAATGCAAAGTAGATCAACATCTTCCTTCAGGACTTCAAGCCATCTTGATATTGAAATCTATGGGCTAAATCATGCTTCAATCATGCTGATCTTGTTTGCTCCCTCTGAATCTAGAGCTCATCTAATCATGAGTCATCTTCTCATTTCGTTCTTCCATCCATTTTCAATGGTTGCCACACCTTGGAAATCCTTAATATGTACCTACGATCCTCACTAGGAGGCCTCTTGAGAGTGTGTCAACTCCCTTTTAATCTTAACCTTCTTGCAATCAATCAACCTTGTCCACATCAACAAGATTAAGGAGGCCAATCATCAGGGGAATAGTCCATATCATCAAGAAGATAAATTTGTTTAGATCTTCCAAGATTTATTATCAAACAACTTCCAAATAATTATCATCAATGAGATCCACGTTTACACCATCATGATTCATTATCAAAGGAATCTACGTCTATAAGGAGTCAAAACAAATCATCAAGGAATCCAGTCTTCGTCCATGTCAATAAGGAATCAATTTTGTCAACATTATTAGGGAGCTAAACTTGTTTATATCATCAAGGAGTTTAACTTGACAAAGTCATCATCAATTGACTCCATATCATCAAGAATTCCAAAGCATAATCATCATCAAAGAGTAACCATCACTGAGTCTAGATCAACATCAAAGAGTCCAGTCACATCATCCATGTCACCATCATATGTCAATATCATCAAAAGAATCCACATCATCGAGGAGTCCATGTCATCACGGAGTCCAGCCATATCATCAAGAAGTTCAATTTCGTCCATGTCATCATTAAAAAATTCTCATCATCCATCATCATTATGATCATTATTATGTCATGTATATAATTGTTCTTATCTCAAGTATTTAGGCCACAGAGTCATTGAGACTATGCAAACAGATGGGTAGGCTTTATGTAGTGCTCCATTCATCTTTTCAAGTATAGTTTTCGATGACATAGTTTCTCTATATTGAATTCATAGAGATGTTGCTCTGTTGGTCATAGAGTCACACTATGATATATAGAGAAGAGCATACGACACACAGAAGATGCGAGTCCCATAACGATACCACATAGTGTGTCACAAAGTGTATATATGAGCCATCACTTTTATATCATTGTGATGTCACATAAGATCATACGTGTCATAGCGAATAGTACATGCCACATTGCGTAAAGATTAATAAGAAAATTACTGCGATCCATAAAGAGCTGTAACAACCTCAGGGAATATAGCGTGCTTCAGAGAGGGCTGGGCCATTTGTGAGCCATGTATATGAAAGCGATTCTTAGAAAGATATATATTCGAGCCACAAAGATATCGACCCGTAGTGTATATTGAGTGTAGTGATAGTGAGTTGGAGAGGAAGCAAGTCACAAAAGGCGAGCCATAGATACAAGCCTCCACATACAGAAAATACGAACCTTGGATGTAAGTTTTTGAAACAGATGCACGAGTTGCACTGTAATACGAGTTCTCTAACATATTTACAACAATTACACTTACCCAAAAAAAAAGATCCGAACCTTTGTTGATTAAATATCATCTCATGACATGCTAGTGATGTTGACTGCAGGGAAGGCAAGCCATAAAGAAAAGAACGAGCCACTATTACGAGTTGTTGTAATCATATATATTCGAATAATATTGTACGCTATGCAAACTATACTATGCAAACGATACAGTAAATCCTTTTGCAGGCCTCTTCAATCAGAGTCTTAGAAAACTTTGACTTTTATAGATTTGTCCATAGGTCCCATCACAAGACATCACCGGGATTCATCATAATAGGCTCGCAAGACTCCAGAGTAGTTCGCATACTAGGAAAAGAGTTCCACAGTGGTTTGCATACAATCTTTAGAAAACCACCACAGGAGGTTCGCATTCTCAGAGAAATATTACAGAAGATTGCATATCATCCAACCTATCTAATCATAGAGACAAGCCTTTTAACAATTTGTCTAGTCACAGAGAAGAAGCCTGAATTTCATCTGCCACAAATATCCGAAATTCACGGCAAAGGACTCATGAATTTGCTTTATGAACTTGTCACAAAAAATGCCAACAAATTGATCTTCATGCCTCCTTCTTCAAACCGTAGCTTTGATACCATGTTGTTTTGTTTTGATGTGATTATTCAATGCAAAAATTACCTCCAACTTGGCTCTATTTATAGTGGTCAATGTGAAGAGTTACGACCCTTGAAAAGCCACCTTTTGACCATGGAGCCGACCCGATCTTTAAGAAGCTTACTTGACCATAATAAATAATTTAATTTTTGTCTCCAATAATATGCCAATGAAAATACCGACTGAAGCTACATTTTTCGACAAATATAACTCTCCTCCATCGAGGCATCACACCACCCCTCTGAATATTTGGAAGGCTCACCAATTGAACAAGTCAATGCAACATAGTTAACATATTTCCTAGGAGGTATACTCACACTCACTAAAGATCTAGGCACTCCTACATGCTCCTGCACATCTTGCAATGCCTGTGTAAGCCATCTCAACTTCCCATAGGTTGAAGTAGAGGGTAAGGTTGTACCTTTCCCTTCTTATACCTCTAGGTCACATTTTGGAGCAATGACCTTCTCACTCCCTTCAATCACTGAAGGAGATACCTATGATCTTGAGGACCACACATCCTCATCAAACTTCACATTTTAGTTCCCCATAGTCTTTTTCTATGTTGGAATGTAGATCATAAGTGTCATTGTACCCAACAAAAATACCCTTGATATTCAAGGGTTCCAACATAATCCTTCTGCCAAGGAACACAAATGTAAATTGGGCAACCGAATATACGTAAATGTGATGCCTTTAACTTCACACCAATGAATGCCTCCTCTTTCATCTTGTCCTTCGAAATATTGTGAGGACACCTATTCAAAATATACATTGTTTTATTACAA
>APFE030321306.1:0-18213 GCA_000404065.3 Pinus taeda
CATGGTTGAGGAATTAACCATAGTGGAGGCACTGAACACCTTCTTCAACTGGTATGGACCACTTTTCACAATATTCCAGACTAGACCAACAGGCTCAAGTAATAACTAAATCAATTTTCCTTTTATTCATATGTTAGATACTTGTTCATATTCTCATATAACAAATAACCATGACCTCCTAGTGCTCAAAAACTCTTTGGGGATTTCCTTTATCATGTTGCAAACGAATCCAACCAAAAACCGCTTTTTAAAACTCAATTTACACTAATTTTAACCCATAAAAACATTAGAAAACTTAATCGTTGATAGATTGATCCCTTCTTGTGCATGTTCTACAAATTGTATAGATTGTGACAGATGCTATATAGAATTTCCATTGTCATTTGGTTAAATTTTTAACATTTTGTTACTTCTTTGACACAAATAAAACTACAAAAACTAATCCTTCTTCCACTGATCTCAAACCCTCAACCTCATGGGCACTATGTTATCACAAAAACAACTACACTACTATGTTCCTTGGTTGAGATAAAAATTCCAAAACTTATATCACCAATGACCTTGCCACATCAGATTATTCAACATCAGAACTACATATCTACAACCAAGGCCAAGCATAAAATTTCACATCACTTGATGTTTCTTGTTGTCACGAATATTCATGAAGATTCGATGTCATAATAGAGTTTCCACATTAGAAAACATATGAAACCCTCAACCTCATGGGCACTGTTTTATCACCAAAACAACTACACTACTATGGTCCTTGGTTGAGATAAAAATTTCAAAACATATATCACCAACGACCTTGCCACATCAGATTATTCAACATCAAAACTACATATCTACAACCAAGGCCAAGCACAAAATTCCACATCACTTGATGTTTCTTGTTGTCACGAATATTCATGAAGATTCCATTTCATAATAGAGTTTCCACATTAGAAAACATATGACTAATCACAAAGCTTATATGTCAAGCCAGTCACAGATCTTACACCCCACACTAGAAGATATATGAACAATCACAAAGATTCCATGTCAAATCAATCACAAAGATTCCACCACAAGTCAAAACAATACTACCAATCATTGAGTTTCCATGTATAAATATGTTTTGTTTCCATAACCAAGTGAGTCATATGGCTTTGACTAATAACGGATATTTATGCTACATAAGAAGATATATAAAAAATGACTATGCTTCCACATCCAAATAGGTTTCATTTCCATAAATAGACCAATCGTAGAGTTGCAACCAATCACATAGTCCACATGCCTTGTCATAAAATATATGACAAATAATTGAGATTCCACGTCAAAATATGTTTTGGTGCCACAATCGAGCCAATTAGAGAGCCACGACTAATCTTCCATGTCAAAATATGTTTTTCTTTTCCATAATCAGGTCAGTTACATAGCTATGACCAATCATAGAGCTTCTATTCCATGTCGAAACATATATGACCAATCACATAGGTTCACAAATAAATCAAACACAGACCATGGGGTTTCAAACCTTAATCCTTCAAAACTACATTATTTCGGGTTGGCCACTAAGGTTATGCCCTCATTCTATCCTCTACGATTTTCTTGATTTCTCAACTTCCATCTTCCACAATTTTCTTGATTTCTTGAATTCCATCCTCAACTAGAGGTCCCGTTGAAAATTTTAGTGAGAAAAGTGTTCCTTGATTTGTGTTGATAGGAGCTAGAACAAATTCCTTCTTTTGCATCACTCAAGTTCCTAAAAAATAGGATATTCCCTATAAATTGGGATGATTTCATATAGCTTAACAATCAATCCCTAAAAATTAGGATGATATAGGGTGAATTTATCTAATGTGTTCAAATTGAAATTCAAGTTCTTGATTTTCTAATGTGAGTTAATTGAGAAAAAGCACAAGTGACTCAGTTTCAAGTAGTTGACTTGAAATAGGATGAGCTGCATGAGAAATTAAGTCATGCTAACTCAACAATCAAAAAATCACTCCTAAATTATAAACTCACCATATTTGGTGATTCAATTTTCCTTTAAAGGGAGGAATTAAGGCACAAATGTAATCATTTTTTTGGTGAGAATGAATTTTTGTGTGGAGCTTGTGAGAGGAAGAGTGTGCAAGAGAAGTTTGTGCATTGGTTGGTAGAGGGAAGTAGAGATCAACAATATTGCAAAGGTTTAAAGCTTAGAACAAGCACGAAAGGCAAGTGTACCTTTCATATTTAAACAATTGTATTTTGTAACAAATCAATTATTCAATTTCTCTATCAATAAAATTCTCAAACAAGTAGAGGGGTGTCCCAGTTGGTTTCCATAGAAATTTTCGTGTTTTTGAATTATGTGATTGTGCTTTTATTTCTATTCCTATTCCACTACTATTTGGTAGAGAAATTTCATGTCTATGTGGAAAGAAAAATTATTTTCAAATCGTTCATATTAGCATATCTTAATTTCATGTATTGTCTAAAGATCTTGGTTAGGTATATATAATTTCATATGTGTACCCATAATATCTGTGAGGTGACCTAGGGGTTGACATTCGATCCAACACAGTCATTTTTTTAATCATATGCCTCATGAATGTGACCAATGCCCCTTGATGAAACAAAAAAATAATGGGGATTATACCTTTTCAACCATGTGACCATTCCATAAGATCGTGGGACTAAGGGTCATTGGATATCCATCTGCTAACATCATTACGACATCATACCTTCCATATGGCTCATTTTATGTGGGTCACATGTCATTGAGACTCATGGTTATTGGCCAACCAAATGTGCCATGTTGGTATGCCATGTCGCATCATGATTGGATTCCACATCATCGTCATTACACCACATCATCCTTCACTACCATTTGGACCTGTTACAGGTCACCATGTGTCCTTGAAATTCCACTCAAATATGTCACTTGTACAACCATTAAATTCCTGTCACATATCAATATTTCATCGATCTAGTGGGGTAGGCTAATTAACATGCATCTTTGCATACCATCCACCTTACAAGCTATTGACTATCATTAGATAATTTAAAAGGACCATGCTATTTAACAACATTAACAAATGCATGTGTTTATATGCTTAAAGTCATTGATTTATTTCCATAGTTTGGATCCACCCTCAACTGTTCAACCTTTAATGAAGTGGGAAAATTTCAAATAAATTTGGTATTTTTGGTCCTCATAACAACTGCAAACTTAAAAATATCATAACTTCTCATTAGAGAAGAATTTTCGAAGTGTGATATATCATTCAAAAGGTATCATAGAGGAATATCCAACCATACCATTTACAGACTCATTAGGGAATGAGGTTTCAACTAAAAATAGAATAAAATAAAATAAAATAAAATTCAAACCTCTTTGACTTCACTTGATGAGGGCATGAAAGAGATCTAGCTATCGTACCATTTCCTTGAATTCATGGTTGGTATTGTTACTTCCTTAGACATTCCCTTTGACATCAATGGAAATGGTTGTAATCATTGACAACACTATGTGCAATAGGAATGTGATACATTTATTCAAACATAGAAGCATGGATAAGAAGTATACTTACCCAACATTGTAGATTTTAAAGTTTTGACATAGGTTCATAAGGTGTTAGCAATGCTTGTCAAAGCTTCTTCATCACATGACTCAAGAAAAAAATTGTAAAGAATTACCTAGATAATGGATTTTGAAAAATGTTCTTTGCTTATATAAAATATCTCTTCCCATATCTTGTTTGAATTTGAGTAAAATTGAAAATTTACATAATCAATTTTCTAATGTTTATTTACATAGTCTTTTCTTTAACCTTTATTTTCCAATGAATAATTATTTCTTTATAATTTTATCCCATTGTGTAACCCTCAATTTATTTCTTTAAACACTTTCTGTAACTCTCATTTGATCATTATTATTTTTTGGACCTTAATTATGGGTATAATGTCCACTAAAAATGTTAGATATTTTATAAATAAAAATAAAAAATAAAATAAAAAACTTTCTAAATGAGTAAACTATCATTTTCATTAACTATAAAAACCGATCATCTGGCTTGCTTCATAAATAACCTATAAATCTTCTACCTAAAAGAAAAAAACATTAATAAAACCTTATTAACCTAGATTGAGGTTAATGGCCTCCTTGAGATTCTAATGGATATAGACCTAGACTTATAGAACTATTTTATGGGGATACACGCCCAACCATTTTTAGTTGATGGTACAATCCATCATGCATTGAATTTTACCTCTCACGTTTCCTATTGTAAATATATAAGTTAGAGTATAATATCACATCATTTAGATATCCTCCCACATTTTTTAATTAAATTAAAATCTTTACTACTATGGTTAGAGATACTCATTTCCTTTTTCCATAACAATTTTTACATATTAAAAAAAACTTAACTCATCAAAATTTTAAAAATTTTAAATAAATAAATAAAAATGAAATTTATTCTTAACTCATCAAATTTTAAAAATTTTAAGTTTCTGATTTATTTATTTATTTAATTATTAACATATTTTCAAATTAATAACATGAATACTAAAAATAAAATATACTATAAAATAGTATATCCTTTTTATGACCATGTAATTCAATATGTTTGAACACTTATCACATATGATGCTTCAAATGTACCGATATGCATTGTGTTAATCACATTTGCATTGTGTTAATGTTGATTAGCCTAAGATTTATATGCAATTTTAGTATTTTTTTATACTCTCAAATAGGTCCACTCTAGTTTATTTAGTGGAAGAGATGTGTCAGTAAACAAGTGTTACATGGTAGTTTGTCATTTTGGCTTGGTAAAATAATAATGAAGTTAGTTTGTCATTTTGGCTTGGTAAAATAATAATAAGTTATATATTAGTTATTATGTTTTTTTAATATGGTTGAAATGTAAGATTTGATAATATGTTTATTAATTTTTAATTTATTATATAAATAGTGTAGTCATCTTTTTTGTAAAATTGAAAATATAATTCTTTCTTAATTTTGAACATAATTTACATTTGTTCTTCATAGTTTCACATTTTTCTTAATATTTATCACATTTCCTAAAAATATAGTATCAATTTAGTTTATTGTTTAAATGTTACTTTAATTTAAAATTAAAAAGTGATTATCTTTCCTATTTGGACAATTGCATGATTGCCTCTTAGCTTTCCTAGCTTATGAGGATCTTAAGAATATAACCCTTTTTAGTAAGACATATTTGTAATGTACGAATGACTTTTCAAAAACGCATGTATAAAGTACCCACCACTAACCTGATTATTGTTGACTTTCATTTTATCATGACTAAAATAAGGAGATACTTACTTGTTAACATATTAAAATATATGGCGAGTTCTTAATGCGTACTATTAATTTATATGTACACCATATATGAAACAGTTGGTTGGGCTCAATATATTATTTCCTCATGGACCATATTCATATGCACTTGCTTCCAAGTATTTGTAGGTTCAATGTCGTTCAAATATGTATTCGAACATGTGCAGCTTTCCTCCAGTGCACATAAACCTATATATAGGGGTCTCAACTTTGCAGGTGTTGAGATTTTTAAGTTTAAAATAGAACTCAACTGTGGTGAATCTGAAGTTAAAGAAAAAATATGAATGTTGAGAGATAGGAAAGTAGAACGTGGAACCCTGTAAAAATAAATTTATAGATTAAACTTATGTCATAAATTTATAGATTAAACTTATGTCATAAGAATGAAAATTCCCTTCAATAAATAAGGAAAAGTAAAATGTTGGGAAATAGGAAAGTAGAACTTGGAACTCCATAAATAATTTTATAAATTAAACCTATGTTATAAGAATGAAAATTCCCTTCAATAAATAAGGAAAAATAATTTTATAAGTTAGAAAAAATAAAAGAAAAAGCAGGAGCAGGACCTGACACACTCGAGATCTCAAACCTAACATAGTTTGTCAATGGCATAACCAGGTTTTGAGAACCTTCTACCCTTTTGAGTATCTCCATCTTGGTATGGAAACTTTAGACTATTTACATGAGACAGGAATAGTATGCTTGTCTGATCTAAAAGGGGTTTTATTGTATATTATGTAAGATTTTTGGCTTCATATGCAACGATTATTGTGGATGCTATGACATTTTGGTGTTTGTTGATGCACATAGTTCACTGACCACTTAATGTTTGCATTTTATTTTATGTTTTCAAACACATTAAACATATATTTACTTGTAGGAGTTCATTTATATTTGACAGAGAATAAGTAGACAAACCAGTTGGCTTGATGTGGTCAGTTATAATAATGGTTGTTGGAGAGGTTGCTCATTTGGAAGCTTATGAGTTTTCTCCAGCTATTATTATCAACCTTCTATGTTGCCATAAAACCTAAAAATAGCAAAAAAAACTAAGCCAAAACCTTGACAACAAGCATAAAGAAAGACTTCACATGGCTTATTGTGAAAGTATTACCCCAAAAATGGAGTTAAGCGAACAACAAACTCTTTCTTGTCACGCCAAAAGCGCAAACCCCAACCAATACAGAGATCAGCTACAGATCATGCGTTCAATGCGACCTTAAATGTTGGATTTATATCACCTAAACATAACACACCTCCAATGTACGTACCAACAATGGTCTTTTCACTGCACGCAGTGACGCACACGCTACTGCGACTGTGAGTAATACACAACACACACAACTGCGATTCTGAGAGATAAACCAAAATATATGTCTTGACTATTACATTTATCCATTAGTTTATCTGTTTTCTATTTATTGGTTGTAGTTTTTTGTAAAGAAAACATGAAAAGAATCATGACATTGTTGTGAGTATCTTTTGGCTTGTTGGTGTGGCAAACTGTAACAATTATGCGAATTAATAAACCAATTGGTATGTTAACTACATCTCTTAGCTATGGTTTATAGATACTCGTCTCCCATCCTAGCATTTTGACCAATTGTATGTGCTCCACAACTGGTAAACTTTGATTACCTAGACCAAGAAGTAGAAAGAAATGTTTCAATATTTTTCGTAGTGGGGATGTTGGTCTTTGCCCCCGCTAATTTCTGAAATAAATTTCTCCCTTTTTTTTGGTTTTGCAACTCGGCCATATGTTTAACCGTCCTCAACAAAGTTTCTTTGCAAAACTACTGATGTTATTGGTAATTGCCAGTACTGGTCAGTAAACCGCAGAAGGAATGAAGCTAATCAAGCTTATCGATCTAACCAACGGACAAATATAGATAGATATGGTGAGTGAAATTTATTGGCGCTGGTGGTGCCATTTGTAATGGAAAATCAAAGTATGAACTAAAGGTTAGGTTGGAGAGACTGCAACATGACACAATTCCCCAAAAAATAGAAAATAACATGTAAAAATATATAGCCAATCATATTACAAATGAATTTCAATAAAATAATTACCATAAAATATAAAAATAAGTTTTTGAAGTTAAACTTGAGAAAAAGTGAAAATAATACGAGAGGTTTGATTAACAATAGAAATTCATCCATTTACCTATTACAATATCCCAACCTAGCGGCAGGGATAGTAAATAACAAACAAATTATATTGAATTCATATAAAATTAAAAATAATTTAAAAATTTAAATTCATACCATTATTTTAACTTTCGTACATGTATGTGTTTTTACTTTTTCTATATACTCGAGTTATATATAAACTCTTTCTATATACTCCAGTTCTTATATATATAATATATATATCACACTAATATTTAAAGTTACTTTGTACATTACACAATTACATAACTAAATAGTTTAGAAAGTTAAATATTCCAAAAAGAGGTAAGCCCAAATGAACCATTTCAATAATTAAACACAAATGATAAAGTTAGAGATTCCAAGAAGAAGTGGAGTCTAAATGAACCATTATAATAATGAAACACAAATGAGTATATCAAAATATTCATAAAATTGTAAGAAATAAAAATATTTGCATAGATATTACACATTTATACATATATTAACCCCTTTCAGTCATCTTATCTAGCACTAAAATGTAATTGAATGCCTTGAAGTGAAGAATACAAGGTCCACTTAGGTTGGTGAGGTTTTAAGACACTCCTTGGATTCTACCTTATTGTTCCAATTTGGACAGAGCCATTCTCATTACAATTTTCCACCAAATAAGGACCTAACCATCTTGTCATCAACTTCCCCTTGAAATACTTGAATCTGTAATCATACAATAGGGCCCAATCACCCTCCTGAAAGGACCTTTCTCTATTTTTTTTTTGTCATACCAAATCTTCGTCTGGAGATGAACCATTTTAGTGTGCATGAAAGCCTGCGATTTGAATTAATGAAGAGCATCAAGTTGTTGTAACCTCTCTAGTTGAGCTTTGGTGGTGTCTAGGTCAAATGTTTCTACCATTCTTAAGGTGTTGTACTCAAATTCAATCGACAACAATGCCTTTTTTCCATAAACCATCTCAAAGTGGGTGAACCGAGTGGTGGTTTTCCATGTGGTGTTGTAGGACCAAGTGTCTTCCACAATTTGGCTACCCAATCCTTTTTTCTATTGTTGATAACTTTAGTTAAGATTCTCTCTAAATCTATGGTTTTCACTTATACATGCCTATTTTCTTGAGGATAATAAGGGGTGGATTTTTTGTGCTTTATGTGATGTTGCTCCATGATTCCCTCAATAATATTTGAAGTGAAATGAGCCCCTTGATTAGTGACCATCTCCCTTGGGAATCAAACTTTATAAAATATGTTTCCCCTCGGAAACTCATCCACCTTATTCTCTATTACTACTTTTAATGCCCTTACTTCAACCCACTTTGTCAAATAATCAATTCACAAAATGACTTATCTCTTTTGTCTAGATGGGGGATCAACCGACCCAATGAATTCCATGCCCCACTTCTCAAATGGCTCAAGAGTCACTTGAGGTTGTAGGGCAATTTCATCCTTTGGTGTAAGCTTTCCCATCATTTGGCATTCATCACATATAACAATGTCCTCCTAGCATCTTGGTGTAAGGTAGTCCAATAGTACCTTACTTAGAGAATTTTTATGGTTGCCATCTTAGCAGAAAAATGGCCTTCACGGGGGCCATCATGGCATGTTGAGAGGATTTCAAATACCTCATATTCCCTTACACAACTCCTTAAAATGTGATGTAGTCCCAAGCTGAAAAGGTTTCCCCCAATCCAAGTGAAAGGGGTACTTTTCTGACAATTTTTCTCTTCTCTTTGCAGGAGAGATTAGGAGGGAATATCATAGCGACCAAGTAATTTTCTATATCATCAAACTAAGGAGACAAAAATTTAATAGAAAATCGGTGCTCATTCAAAAGCTAATCATCTATCATTTCTTGATATTCTTGGTGGCAATGTTAGTCTATACAAACAATCTGCAACTGCATTTTCCTTTCCTAGATTGTCAATAACTGTTAATCAAACCATTGCAATAATAAGAGACATCTAATTATTCTAGAATTGACATCAGTTTTGTTAATTAAATACTTAATGGCTGCATGATAAGTATTTGCAAAAACTTGGTATCTTGTGGTATAAAGCCTAAACTTGTTCAAGAAGTGCACAACAACTAGGAGATTTGTTTCAATAATAATATAGTTGATTTCAGCTTTGGATGGATTCTTACTAATAAAATATATGGCATAGGGAAACTTATCTTCCTCGTGTCCCAAGGATTCTACTCTAACCTTGACAAGTGCATTTGTGTGGATGTGGAAAGGTAAGGCCCAATTAGGACACCTAAGAATTGGTGTAGTGGTCAATTTCTCCTTTAGCTCTTCGAAAGCCCCTTGAAACTTATTTTTCCAACAAAAATTTGAATCTTCAGTTAACAATCTAAACAAAGGTGAAGCCAACTTACTAAAATCCTTAATAAATATCTTGTAATATCCAACAAGTGCAAGTAAACTCCTAATATCCCTTTGTTTCTGAGGGACAATGACCCTTTTGATAATGATAATCTTGTTAGGGTCAACTTGGATCTCCTTGGAGAGGAAGTCACCTAGGCAAATCCCTGCATTAGTAAAAAAATCACACTTTTCTAGACTTAGTGAGAGGTTAATTTCAATGCATTTCTTTAAAACCTTTCACAAGTTTGAGAGATCTTCCTAGAAATTATTCCCATAGGGACTGAAGTCATCCATATAAATTTCATTTTTGTCATGAACAAGACTAGCAAAAATACTTGACACTACCCTTTGTAAGGTATAAGGGGCATTTAACAAACCAAATGGAAGGAACCTATAGGAAAAAGTCCCCCATGGACATGTGAATTTTGTCTTATCTTGATCATCTAGGCTGAACTGAATTTGATTATACCCATTAAAACCATACAAGGATGAACATAAATGCTTTCTTGTAAGACCATCCAAGACCTGATTAATAACATAAAAGGGAAAACTACATTTCCTTGTAGCCTTATTGAGTTCCCTATAGTCAACACAGATTCTTGACTTCCCATTCTTCTTGGGTACTATAACAAGGTGAGATACCAAATCAATATCTAAAATAGGATAAATGAATCTTGAATCTAACAAAATATTTGGTTCTTCTTTCACAATGTCTTTAGTAACATGGTTTAGCCTCCTCTCGGGTTTACCAACATGTTTACATCCCTATTTAATGTATATGTGACCTGTACAAACTAAGGGATTCACCCCTTTCATCTCTTTATAGTCCCAAGAAAAAGTATCAAGATGTTGCCTTAACATAGTGAGCAGTTGCACCTCTTGCTCTACTGAGAGGGAAGGATTGATTTTTATGGTTTTTCATGGCCTGACTTCCACAATCTTACCATGATATTGATCATAATTAATAGTGAATAGTTTGCCCCATGGGTTTTTCTTAGGCTTCCCTAAGGATTCGTCTACTAGCTCATTAATTGGCATGGCAACACGAGGTTCATTTTGCCGAAGGTTGTAAATAAGGTCATCCCCATCCAACTGACTTCTTCCTACAATGGTGTCTAATGTACAAATTGGGTATGGGAATGACTGATAAAAATCCGCCTTTTGTTTTTCCTCTACCCACATAGGTAAATCATGCTCAACAAGGGGTTGAGAAGGGGGGTATAATACAAGTTTCTTTTTAAGGTGCCCACTTTTAATTGTCATGTTTCTAGCCTTGCAACTAATGTAATCATTAGTAGTAGCTAACCAAGGTCTCCCCAAAATGATATTATATCCATTAGACTTGGTGGCGAGCCCTAGTATTGCATCAAGAGTGTTGCAACTCCTAAAGGCTCCTCAACTCTCTTTATCAACTTGGGGTTCATACAAACTTTGAGGTGACAGTGTTGTATACACAGTAGATGTAATTTTACTCATGCCACCCTCAAGTATATCCTTTGATCATTAGGGTTCCAAGACCATTCTTCTACTAAATTAGGGGGAATTAACTACTTAAAGTGAAATTCATAAATCTAGACCTAGTGTAGAAAAAATAAATTCTTCTTAAATGCAACTTGTAAAAGCTATCCACTTGTACATGCTACTAAACTAATTCATGAAAAAAAAAAAAGTTGTGCTACCTACATAAAGGAAACTACACTAATTGTAATCAACCATCTAGCTATCAAAGTCACTTGAAAACACAATATTATTCTACTAACTCACAACTCAAGATTTCATGCATCATTTATCTAATTCACACTTGCATATTAAGTAATGTCCTAATTTCCAAATTGGTAATGAAGAAACTATTGTTATTTTCTCTTGCAGTGAAGGAAAAGGAATCGATTGAATGACCTAGGTGGTACCTCTAATCATGGAGTCCAAGATGGGGGGTCAACCTATTCCTAAACTAGCCTACACTAGAGTTAGATGTCAGAACAAGGGAAAAGTAGGCTACTAGAGGAAGCTACTACAAGATTCTTGTATTTCTACAAGAAGTCCTTAAATGCAACATGAAATTTTTTGAGAGCGTTTGGAGGGTAATGATGTTGGGATATACTGATGGAAAGATGGATGAAGGTTGTGCAGGATGGATGGAAGGTGACCAACACCCCTAGCGAAGCTCAACACTTCAGGAAGGCTAACTTTGGACTCAGAGGGTTGCTCATGGTGAACAAAAACATAGATCAAGACAATATTTGGGATTCATCAAAAGAGAGTGGCAATGTCCTGGATGGGGATGGTGAAAAGGTCATTTTATTGTAGCTCCAGTAGTCTTGCAACATCACATGCACATGTTCTTCTTTTCATTTGCAAAATATTACAAAGAATGGTGGAAAAGATTAGTTTAATTTGAAAACTATGTAACTGATGCTAAAAACCTTGATATATGCAATGAATTAACTTATAAGGTACAACAATCATATGTGAAACAAGATAACTAATGAAGATATTTTTCCAAGAAATCATCACATATTGTTTTAGGGCTATGACTAAGGATTCCTCTAATCAGGCTCCCATGAGAGAGATGAGATAGAGTAAGAGTCACAGGAATTTCGAGGAATTATATTCTACTAAAATGCAACAACTAATAAAAATTCTAATCTAAGGAAGAATATCAATACATAAGAGTGACCTAAGCTATTGGGGTTGGGCTAAAACCCAAAAGCCTCAGTTCTCTGAACTAACTCAGTGATCGATCAATAAGAAGCTTGTCATTATCATTGCAGAAATGTTAAATGCATCATATCATAAGTAAAAAATAGCAGACACAAGTGCTTGAGCTCAATAGATTCTTATATGAAACCAAAATTCCAATCCTAATGAGTTCCTTGGCATGTTTATTTATACAAAAGGGTAGCTACCAACATCTTCCTAGAAAATAGATGTGTTTGTCTGCCAAAAATCAAGAAAGGTAGATCTAGATCTTCGTTGAACTAGATTGGCTTGGCTGCCAATGACCTTGTCCTGCTTGGATGCCAATGACTCCGAGTTGATGAGAAACAAAGTGGTGATCTTGGTTGATTGAAAAATTTAATGAGGTAGACAACCTCCTATAATCTGTCACTATTGTATACTCTAAGATCCTAGATTGAAATTATCTCAAAATTGTCCCAATTCCTCCATTTAAGCCATGTTAGGCCACATGATATCGGAACACATCTTTTATCCTCCTCACTAAGCATAATATAACAAAAATTGTAAATAAATGCGAGAAAGAGATAATTCTAAAGTTGGAGGATGGAATTTGACCCATATGATATACCTATTGATGAGCCTCATCATTTCGTTTTGGGTTGGAGTACATGGATGTATGTGGGGTACTCCCAGGAATTATTGGAGACCATCACATCCTCAATAATAACCTCAAGGTCTACTATAAATATGTCTTCACGTTGTAGCATAGTGGTGGTTTTTGTCAAGGCTCATTAAAGGTTTAGCTTTAACATAGTTTCTTTAATATCAATCAGTGTGTTGGAGAATACAATATTGTTAATGTGTACATTCACTACCAAGCTACCAGGATCCAAATACTTTTGGGAGATGACCTTCACAAGCATTATATCAGACAACTGCCCAACAACATTGATAGTGAGGGCATCTATTTTTCTTCTTCCAGGCCTCTTGAAACACTCTTCGTTGATAAATTTTGTATAGATGGGGACATCCTTGATGGCTTGAGGAAGGCGTATTTTAACACACATATTCTTCAACTTTCCCAGAAGTTCAACCTCTTCTAGGGTTTTTTGTTTAGGTTGGATCAACCTTTTAAAATAGGGAGGTATATTGGCTTGAGGGGCACTGTATTCCTTCTCTTATTCAAGATATTTAGATGGATAAGGTGGGTGAGCATCTAGAAGTACCCTCCTAGACCCAAGATTGACTTCTTGGATCTCCACAACATATGCAGGGTATAATGTTTCCCCCCTACAGATCTATTGGACCTGCATTTTATTCATGTTTGGATTGGGTTAGACGAGCATATGAGGTTTCTTAGGTGCAATATTTTGTGGTAGCTATGGTTGAGGTGGAGGAGAAGGAGTTAAAATAGGTGGTTCGGTTTCCTGAGGCCTCCATCCTTGTGAAAGGTTGCTCCATTGAGGAGGTTGAGGATGATATGGCTTGAAGGGTGGATTGACAAGCTAAGGATTCTAAGGAGGATAGGACCAAGGAGAAGGCATGGACCAAGTTGAGTGGCTTGGAGGATACCAAGGATGAAAGGATGCACTTTTTTTGGATTGAAAGAAGGATAGTGTGCACCTTGCATGCCTTGTTGACATGGTAAAGGGCTTTGTCGCCTTCTTTGGTTAATGAAGCACAACTACTCCAAGCCACCCACTTCGCCTTGGTAGACAAAATTTAGACCTAGAATGGATGGGAATTTGTTAGTTGCATCATTTTCCTCACAAACATAGGATAATTCTATGACATTTAGTGGGCACTCATTTCTAGGGTTCCTCTTGGTGCATCTAGGGAAAAAGATAGCTAGTGCCCTTTCTTCCTTCTCATCCTTCTTCTTAAGATACATAGTATCCAATTGTAAGGAAAAGCTATGAAATATATCTCTCTCTTAAAGCCTTATAAAATACTCCCTATTTCATGTTCGATAGTTGTCTTAGAAGGAGAAGAGTTGACCAAGTCATGACTAGACCTACCTCTCTTCCTTTTAGCCTTACAATAATTCTTAAATATTGTCTTGATGTATTCATAAGTTAGCTAGTAAATTTATCTACTAGATAGCATATTAAAATTCTCCATAATATCCTCCCCAATCCCTTGTAGAAGTGAAAGGTTCAGGGATTTTGGGTTAAGGGTATAGTTATTAGTTATATAATTGAGTTGAAGTTTTTCTTCATAATCCTCTAAGGATTCATCTAGTCTTATCGTCATTCTAAATATCTCCTCTTTTATTTCCATTGATCTACATTAGTCCCTATACTTATAGTTAAAATATTATTGCATTTGAGCCCAAGTGATGATGCTTCCTCCTTCCAAGCTCATGAAAAAACGCAAGGTTGCATCCTTGAGTGTAGAAGGGAACAACTTTATACTTTTCTAATCATAAGTGTAATAATAAGTTCTACAAACAACAAAAATATTGAACATAAATGTATTAGGGTCCTCATAAGTTAGGCCATGGAAGTGTGGGACATAAGCAGGGCTTATATTCTTCATTATGGATTTCCCTTTGGTTTATATGATAGGAAAGAGGTCATTCTACCTGTTTTCAACCATCCCTTGGGTGGGTAATATAGGTTCTTCCTCCCCTATGGGTCCTTCAAATATCATTGCTTGCTCACCTAAGGGATTTTCCAACTCTGCTATGGTTAGAGTATGACGTTCATAGTCACAAAATAAGAGTGATGGTTGACTATTTGAAGGAGTGGGGGATTTTGGTAGAAATTTCCCTAAGTCATCTCTAACCCTACGAGGCATAAAATAAATGTATGTGTTTTTTTGTGCTTTCCTCTTTTTAATTTTATTTTTTCAAGATTAATAAAACCAATGCAAAGTGAGATTAAATTGGAAAAGAAAGAAAATATTAAGAATAAATAACACCTACTTGGACATCTCCTTGACAACAAGGCCAAAATGTAATGAGCTCTAGTATTGTAACAATAATGTTACAACTCCTACGACTACCAACTTTAACTATCAACTTGGGCTCGTACAAACTTAAAAGGTGACAATGTTATATGCACAATAAGCTAAGATCTAGTCAAGTTTCTCTAAGGAAGTGAACCAACCAAGGTGTAAAAGCGTGATTCTATAGACTAAATATACATTGAAATATTGAAAGAATGCTACGAAAATGAAGTTCTAATCTACTTGGAGAAATGGAAATGTTGCATAAAAGTAAATGCTAATCTACTTGCGGGAATTTCAATTTTATTATAATTGTAGAAATGGAAATGTTTCATAAAATAAAATGCTAATCTACTTGAAGGAATGTAAATGTTATTCTACTTGTAGAAATGGAAATGTTAATCTACTTGTAGGAATGTAGATGTTGCATCAAAGGAAAGTCTAGTCTATTTACAAGAAAATGGCAATGCTTGGAATTGAAACCCTAACTTAATAAAGTTAAAATGAAGAAGGAAAAAATAATATAGCTCGCACAAAGTAAAGAACATGATATTAAATCCCAATCACTTCATTCAAAAGATCATATCCTAGTAACAAAGTTCATTAAGTTCTTTAAAAAGTAATCATGTAAACCATTATTGTACCATTGAATTCATGAACTTGTTTACTAATGTTAATTGCACGAATGAATTGTAGTGGTGAAGAGGAAAGTCCTAAGTGGTCTCTAGTCTTCCTCAAACTTATTTTCAAGGCCTAGGGGGAATCATTAAGGGATATGAGGAAAAAATCAATATTTAGGGACAATTTTGGTCACGTTTGGAGAGCTTTTACATGGTGCTACAAGATCATTATAGGATTGCTATAGGATTGCCTTGTTTTTCTACATGATCTAATTTGAGAGAATTATGATGGCTTAAAAGGTGATATCAAGGTGAGGAAGGGTAGTGGAACGTGTAATAAGTTTTGATGAGGTCCTTTCCAAGCTTAGTACCCCTCATGGGCCCATCTTGGACAAGGAGAAATGCAAAACCTTGAAATGAACTCTCAGTGAACAATGTTTTTGAAGAAGTTGTTGTAGAAGGAAGGATGGTGCTAATAGTAGGATGACAAGTCAGAATTATAGTGATATTCCCTAAAATCCAATAGTATGACCTACACACGACAAATATCACTCAAGCTTGTAAGACATTTAAAGCATGATAAGCGTGTCAATTGTAGAAAATTAAACTAGAAAGGGAAGGATGAGTTGAATTTTATTGTAGAACTTTCCACTTCATCAAAAATGAAACCTCTATTTTATGCTTTCCAATACAAGGCTTACAAGCACAATTTCCAAGAGAGGTGATTGATGAATATGCAAAGGAAATTTTTTATATAAACAAAACTTGCAATAAGGACAGATTGCTAACCTAAGTATAGAAAAGAAATATGCATAATAAAATGTACAAGTGAGAGAGGCTAGAGCCTTTGTGTTGGAATCAAACCTCTAAAACAAAATCAAATTTAAGATGATAGGATTCTTTTCATTGATAGGAAACAATGCTCAATTACATGATATCAAAACTGAAAATGACAAGTGCAGGCTCCTAGACTTAACAATCACTATTCTTCTCTAAAAGTTAGAATCCTTTTGAGCCCTTGGGCTTCCTTGTTTATACAAAAGTGACTAAGTGGGTAGCCTCCGTGGAAGGAGGGTTGCCTCGCTCCAAAATCCCTAGAAGGGTGGATCTAGCTCCATGTGATCCTTGAAATCCTCAAGTGCATCAACTATTCAATATATCCTTGAACTGTAGGTGAGTAAATACATGGAGAAAGTCAATTTGTAGGTGAATATATACAAGGGACACACCTCCTAAATCTCCTCCAACTACCTCCAACATTTCCCTACATACGAAATACACCCTTTTCCTACATGTTCATCATGTTATGCCACAAGATATGATAAGAATCCTTTAATCTTCCTAATTAACCACATTATAGTAAAAAAGGTGTTATCAAATGTAAGGAGAGAGATAAGTATATGTTGAAGGGTGGATGGATGGAATTTATTATATACCTATAGGTTAAGCGCATTAGAGAACTCATGTGTCTAATGGACCTTATATCTTGATCATTCAACATGGTCCCATGGGATCTAAAGGTTAGATTATTTCCAAAAATACAACTTTTGTTGTGTATATATGTTGAGGCTTGGTTCATGAGTCAAACACATTGAATGAGAACATGGAGAATACTGTGAAGGCTTGGAATTCATGGCTAGTCTAAGGAAATATTTTTTGGATGGTTCTAGGGTCGAAACTCTATAGTGTGTTGAAGGCATAGTTTCGTTGATTGGCCCAAAACCTGGTAATGTGGAAATAGTTCTATCTCATCTCAATGACTTGCAGTGTATCAAGGGCACAAGTTTTGTACATTTTCTCGACACCTTATGACGTGGAGATATT
Organism: Pinus taeda; assembly: GCA_000404065.3. Lineage (NCBI taxonomy): Eukaryota > Viridiplantae > Streptophyta > Pinopsida > Pinales > Pinaceae > Pinus > Pinus taeda. Next base: position 17,915 of record APFE030321306.1, read on the forward strand.
TCAATTGATTGACATAACCCTAGTGATGTGGAAATAGTTCTAGCTCAACTTGATGACTTGGAGTGTGCCAAGGGAACAATTTTTTTGATTGGATCGACACTTGGGGATGTGCAAATAATACAGCCCATATCAAAAACTTAGAGGGTTCCAAGCACACAATTTTTTTTATTGGTTGGGTGCCTAGTGATGTGGAAATAGTTTTCGATCAACTCGATGACTTGGAGTGTAATGAGGGATCTTTCTTTTTATGTGCTCAACACTTTGTCATGTGGACATCGTTATGTTTTAGGTTGATGACT
>APFE030321318.1:0-27303 GCA_000404065.3 Pinus taeda
TTTTTAATATTTTTTTAATGTTATTTATTTATTTATTTTTATTTTTTAATGTGTGTAAGTGTTTTTTTATTGTTTTCTTTGGTTTTTTGTTTTGTTTTGTTTGCCAAGTTGTTTGTGATCCTCCAAGCTTGACCTGTGGCTTTAGGAATGCTAGTTCAGGGGTATCTAAGCTATCAAAGTCACCCAGGAATCACACCCAGCCTAGGCCACACCAACCTCTAGTTCACTAGATGTTTTAACTTGTCTCCTCCCCCTAGCACATGGCACAACCACCCCCATGAGGTTTGATGTTGGGTCACCTTGCTCACAAGGCCTCTCAATTGATTGTACTAGTGAGACTTGCCTTCCCTGGTTTATTTTTTATTTTATTTTCTTATGGTTTTTTTAATGTTTTATTTTATTAAATTCTTCTTTTAATGTTTTTTTTTTTTATTTTTATATATTATTTTTAATTTAGTTTATTCTTTATTTTTTATTCTATGTTTTAATTTTTATCTAGGATTTTTTTTCTTTGTTTGGTTCTGATTTTTAATTGTATGTTTTTTTACTTAAAATTTTATCTGAATATTATTTTTGGGAAAAAGAAATTTAAATGTCATCATCTTTGGGTATAAAATTCATAAATTTTTCTATTTTTCCAACCTTTTTTATTCAATGTTTTCATAAAATTATTTTATTTACCATTTCACTTTTCGCAAAAAGGTTTTGAAAGCTGTATTTTTTAATTATATCGATATGAAAAATGTGTATTTTTTGTCTATTGTTTAAAATTATTATGTTTTAGTGACAATTATTTCATGTGTATTGCAATATTAATTAATGATATATAAATTTATAAAAGGCCCTATTTTCAAAATATTAATGTTATTATGTTTTTTTTAACTTTGTAAAAAAATTAAAATTTCATTTTAAAAAAACATTGCAAAGAAAAACAAAAAACATATGTTTGGCAAACCCTTAAAAAAACATATTACGACAAAAAACAAGAAGAGGTATAAGCAAACATGAAAAATGGTTAAATAATCAACTTTTAATCAAAAGTTGTGTATACTCAGGATATCAGAAAATTTAAAATGTCGAAAAAAAGCCTTAAAAAATAATAATGATGTTTTTCAAAATCCTCATAAAAATCAACAACATTTAAAAAATTATCCACAATTACTACATTAGAAAATTTTAAGAGTAAAAAATAAGCCCTTAAAAAAAGGGTTGATATTGCATCAACACTTTTCAAAATCTGCATGAAAATAAACAACATTTAAAAAAACTTATCCACATTGAATACATTAGAAAATTTAAACTATGAAAAACAATCCCTATAAAAAAAGGGATTAATGCTACATCAACACTTTTCAATATCAACATGAAAATCACTAACATTAAAAGAAAATGTTCATACTTGATACACTAGCCTAGATCCATCTAACTTTGGATCTCTTGTGCGCCTAGAGGGATCAAATCCCTCAAGTTGAAAGTATTTTTTTTGGAGTGTGAAATTTGATGAAAGGTTTGCACCTCGAGGGATTTGATCCCTCTTGGTGCATGATAGATCCAAAGTTAGATTGATCTAAGCTGGTTCTAGTTGAGAGTGACAATGACACATTTTTAGATCATCATTATTATGTATATGTTTGAGACAAACTTCATACTTTAAAATTTACATTATGTTTTCTTTGTTTGACATCACTATATCATTCTCTTCTTTAATTTTAATTTGTTTGGTTGCCTTCAATGATTTGTACGTCTACCCTTTTATGCTTTGAGTGATTTGTGTGTTTATGTATTTGGATTTGGACGATAGTGTTTGTGAATTTACAGTTTTTGTGCTATACTTCTATATGTGTCTGTAATTGTTTGTTTGTAATTAGCTGGTGCTTAAGAAGGGAGGCAATCTTGTTGATACTTTGCAAGAAGATTCATACTACACATATATTTCATTTAATTTTAGGTATCACAACTTTTGACAATTAAAAATTCTTAATAGTGTCCCTCTAGGTATTACTAAATATATTTTGAAGAGTAGTTTTAGTAATTTACTACATCAAAATTACTCTCGAAATCATTTTTTTCATTGTTAATGTTTGAAAAATTATTTCCTTCAAATTATTTTGATGATTTTTTAATGTATAGTTTATTTTGTAAAATTTAAGAAATAATGTAATTTTTTATTTTTTTAAATGATTGGTCATATTTACAAAATCTTTAATTTATTTATTAGTTATTCCATCTTTTCATATTGATTATATGAAAATGATTGTTAAGATTGTAAACCATTCAATTCTTTAACTCGAACTATTGTAGTGAACATCATACCTTGTCTCTCTTGCTCTCCAATATTAATAGGTTGAATTACTATAACATAAAAATCAGTGCAATTTGTCACTCATTTTTTTGTGCTTACGCCGAAATCAATGTACATTGTTATTTCAATCACTTTAAGTTAATTTACGATGATACATTGAGTTACATCAAATTAGTAATCATCATCTACACTGAAATCAATGCATCTAATCTACACAATCAAATAAGATTAGAAGACATCTACACTAAAATCAATGAATTTAATTCAAGTAATCAAATCATATTAGAAATTAATATCTACATTAAAATCAATGCATCTAGTGCAAGTAATCAAATAATATTAGAAATCAACATCTACACTAAATTAAATGCATCTAGTGCAAGCAATCAAATACGATTAGAAATCAACATCTAAAATAAAATGAATGCATCTAGTGCAAGAAGTCAAATAGGATTAGAAATCACCATCTACACTAAAATTATGAATCTAGTGTAAGTAATAAAATAGGATTAGAAATCACATTCTACACTAAAATCGATGCATCTAGTGCAAGAAATCAAATATAATTAGAAATCACCATCTACACTAAAATCAATCCATATAGTTGAAGCAATCAAATAGAATTATAAATCAACATCTACATTGAAATCAATGCATCCAGTGCAAGCAATCAAACAATTAGAAATCAACATCTACACTGAAATCAATGCATATAGTGCAAGGAATCAAATATCTTTAGAAATCAACATCTACACTGAAATTAATGCATCTAGCGCAAGCAATCAAATAGGATTAGAAATCACCATCTACCATGAATTTAATGCATTTAGTGCAAGAAATATTCTTCTCCCTCTCGCCCTTCCATATATATTTATATCTCCCTCCATATATCCTTATTTGTCTCTCTATCTCACCCCCAAACATATATACTCTCTCTCCATCTCTTCCTTTTCACTCCCCTACTCTCTCTCTCTCTCCACTTTTCTCTATGTATGTTTTTTTTCTTCCCTCCCTCTCTCCCCTTCCAAATCCATCTTTTTGTCCTCCCTCTATTCTCCTCTCTCTCAATTCATTTCTCTCCCTTTCTCTCCCATCTATATCTCTCCCCCTATCTCTCTCTCTCTCTCTCTATCTCTCTCTCTATCTCCAACCTCGTCATTACCTCCCTCCCTCTCTCCTCTCTCGCCCCTCTCCCCTCCCATATTTGTGTCTTCCTCTATGTATCTTACCATTCTCTCCATCTCTCACTCCTCTCCTTATCTCTTTCTTCATTCTTCCTCTCTCATGTCCATAAGTTTATCTCCTTCAATGCAAGCAATCAAATAGGATTAAAAATCATCATCTACACTGAAATCAATGCATCTGGTGCAAGAATTCTTCTTCCCTCTCCCCCCCTCCATATATTCCTATATCTCCCTCCATCCCTCATTCTTTGTCTCTCTAACTCACCCCGCTCCCCAAACACACATGCTTTCTCCCTCCATATCTATCTATCTCTCCCTCTCTCTATATCCCTCTTCTTCCCTCTCTTCGCATTCAATATATATAATATAATATATATATATATTTATTAATATATATATATATATATAATATATAATTATAATATATATATATCCATCTCTCTATTGTCTCTTCTTTTGTCTCTTTATATCACCCCAAAACCATACACACTCTTTTCCATATTTATCTATCTCCTCCCTCTTACTCCCTCTCTCTCTTTATTCCCCTTCTCTCCCTCTCTCCCCCATTTTATATCTCTTCCCTCTTTCTCTCCATCTCCCTTATCTCTCCCACTCTATATTTCCAGCTTTCTCTCTTTGTGTCTTTCCTCTTACCTCCTTTCTCTCCCTTCCTCTCTCCTTCTCTCTCACATCCAATATCTCTTCCTTCCTCATTCTCCCTTTATCTCTTGCCTCCCTTTGTCTCCCCCCCTTATCTCTCTCTCTCTCTCTCTCTCTCTCGAACTCTTTCACTATCTCTCCTTCTCCCCCCCTCTTCTCTCTATCTCTCCTTCTTTATCTCTCTATCTCACCCCAAACATATACACTCTCTCCATCTCTCCCTTGTCACTCCATCTCTCTCTCTCTCTCCCTCTCCACTTTTCTCTCTCTATGTGATTCTTCTTCCCTCATTCTCTTTCATTCCAACTCAATTCCACTTTCCCTCCCTCTCTCCTCCTATCTCTCAGGTCCTCTCTCATCCCTCCCCTCACTCCCTTTCCCTTCCTTCCGCTCACTTCCTTTATCTCTCCACCTCTATCGCTCTATCTTTGTTCTTCCCTCCCATATATATCTAGAGTTAATATATATCATGATATATTAATATATATTATAATATAACAAATTTAGTATTACTTTAATTCTAAGTTATTATATTATAATATCATATTATAATATATTAATATTGATATTAGATTTATTGATATTTTGCTACATACATGATAACACAATTTTCAAATATTACAACTGTGATATGGAAATATTGATGTCTTAAGAGACTTTAACATATCCATAGGATATGGTTTTCCTTGATTCATTTTACAAATATCTAACTAAAATAAATATTAAAAAAAATTGGAGCAAGATTTTAGATTCTTTGTGTTGAAATAACCTTTTTAATTTATTTTACAAAATGGTATTGACTTTAGTAAAGAGTAAAGATGTTTGAAAATTTATGTGATTTGGAATTTTAGTGTGCTAACTTTTTTCTTGAAGGTAAATTTATGATCCATAACACATAAGATAATTGTATTAAAAACACAAATTATCTTATGCATTTAGTAGTTATTTTATCATGTAAGTTGAATTTTAATAGCTAAATAAAACATTCCAAATAATTATTTTTATTTTCAGATTTTTATTTTTATTTTTATTTTTATTTTGATTGACATGAGCAAAATTTCAAATTTCATGATAGATGAACACATTTACACATCATACTGCATTGTAGAATGCGCCTCTCGGTGCAATAAGAACATTTAAAGTGCCAAAAATATGCTCCAAAAAAAATAAAGGTGTATTTTGAATAACCACTTTTCAAAATCGAGTGATTTTTTTCCTACCTCAAAAAAACGGGTAATTAGTAATTTTTCGATTGATCAATAACTATGTTTTTGGTCTATGGTATCCCAAAGATGAACATTTTTCACTTCATACTTACACAGAAGCAGTTTGGGCAGGAAATATTGATGAACGATAGAATATTAGTGGAGGAGCATTTTCTTTGGAACCTCACTTGGTATGATGGTTCAACAGAAAACAAAGCTCCATCACTTTATCTACTGTTGAGGAAAAATACGTTGTTGTTGCATCTTGCTATACTCAACTTCTATGGATGATACAAACATTGAAATAGATTCAAATCAATTGTTCTCAACCTATACTTATTCTTTGTGACAATACTAGCGCCATAAGTATTTCTAAGAATCATGTCATGTACTCAAAAACCAAGCATATTCCAATCAAATATCACTTTTTGCGAGAATAGGTGCTTGAACAAAAGGTCAAACTAAAATATGTTGCTTCAAAGGAACAAATTATAGATATATTTACAAAGCCTCTTACACATGATTCTTTTGAGTATCTCAGACTAAAACTATGAGTGATCTATGCTTCATCACTATGTTAATGATTCTAACAGATATTTCATATTTAATGGGGAGGTGTGTCTATAAATTAAAGCAATTTACTTCCTATATGCAGATTACCTGAAGGAAATCACGTATATACATGAGTTTTGATCTATACATTTGCCTATGTTTCTCTGAGATGAAGAAACATTGGGGAAAAATTAGGGAAAGTCTCTGATATGCTTTAATTAGTTATCATTTCTGGTTTTGACAGTGATTGGTTACAGTTTATTAATGATGCTTAGATTTTACATAGAAATGATATTAATTTATGAGTAATTGCTATATGATATTACTTCGTTGGCTTCGCTGCTTAATGAATTTGATATGAAAAGACCTGACCAGAGAATAGCCGGCACACGTTTAGGGGGAGCATCTGTTATACTTCTAATAACTCATTGTTGGCATTATAGCTTCTTGAGAACTACTTGCTAAATGGTGATATTTTTCATTGCTTGTTGACATCGTTGAAGAAATTCTTAATAATGATTGAAAATAATTGGTCATATATTGATGGTTGTTGATTACAGTAATGGTCTTGCTACCTCAATTTTGAGGTCTCCGATTTTGGTTATGAATGTCATATATGTCTCTTGATGTAAAGGCCATGTAAAGACCCATGATGTAATAATTGTAATATTAAATCATGTTTGGACTGTTTGGGTAAAGTCAATTATATATGTAATCCCATTTTGGGAATTTGATGTAATTTTGAGTCAAATATGTAACCCCACTGTGTTGGGTGATTGATGTAAGCATGAGTCTTTGGTGATAGGAAAGGCCATATTTGGTTGAGCCATAGATTGATGTACTTATTTATCCTCCAAAAGGTTCAACATATGCTCAGGGAGAGCATGGTCAATATACAGTGTTTATATTCACAAAATCATATCTATAGTGCTCATCTCTACATATGGAGAGAGAAGTCTTCATTCAACATTATTCAATCCTTTTCCCTTGATGTCAAATGGGGAGAGTAGCTTGGTGTTTGGAGAATAATGCTTTGCGAAAAACTTGGTGTATTTACAAATGTCTTTGCATGTATTTATAGCTGGTGGTGACCAAACATCAATGTGGTTGCCATCAAGTCCAAAGGGGGGTATTGTTGGAATTATGGCTAATGTGTTGTCCTTGATGGAAACCTACTTGATAAATATGTCAAGATTATGGTAGCAGGATCATTATACATGTAGGTATAGATGTGACAGAGAGAATGAACAGAGGAATATCAGTTTAGAGACAGATCAATGATAAGGGCAGAGTTTGGGAAAGTATCTATGGGTCCTATGAAGAAAGGTTGCATACATACGTAGGTATGGTGAAGAAAGGTAGTGTATATATTACGCACCATGGTAATTTGAATATCAAAGGTCTTTAGCATGCTATTGGTCCATAGTATTGGGTGCAAAAATGAATATTTGATCCCATCAAAGAATTCCATTAGTATTACCAAGGTATTGGTTAAGATTTATGTTATATAAGGATATGGACATCTAGTATCAGAGTGTGCAAGTTTTGTGTTACATATGAATGATTTGATCTGAAACAGGTGTGCACCAAGGAGCAAGGAAAAGACATAGATCTAAAAAATTTGATGTTGGTATCATATGTGCTTGTTTGGTTTTCTTGTTGAAAATATCTAAATGTGCTAGATCTATGGTGATAAGGATACTCTGGCATGAATATGAGATAGTAAGCATTGCAAAGTATATTTTGTGGTAGTAGCAAAGGCATGATTTAGTGATTACAAATTTGTATGGTGGATTTCCTCTAAGAGGTCGCGTATATACACGGATCTTCATTTGTGGAGTCAAGTATATACTATGCAAAAGTTTATAATCTATACGTAGGTGTCAAGTATGAGAAGCACATACATACGCAAAGGTGTTTTTTAAAAAGCGTGTATATATGCTAGGGTTTTGTAGTATGAACTGTTAATGATGTTTGATTAGTTCTGTTATGTTTTTGTTGTCTATCAATGAAGTCTCTCTTATGATAATCTATGTTTGACAATAATGGTTGGGTTGATTAGTGATGTTACTATAGTATGGTGACCTATATTGGTTTTAGTGATCTGTGATGGTTTCAATATGTGATTCAATGGCTAACAAATGATTCAGATTCAGTTATCAATATTTTGGGATTTGTATGCAATTTTTCTTCAGAGAAAGTGTGTACATATGTGGGTATCACTCCAATAGCGTATAGCTTCTGACACATGTCTAACCAGGGTTTGCAATGACATGATCTAATTCCTATGATGAATAGAGCATGTTTGGTATACTTGTGAATGGTTGTGCACTGATTGGTTTGATCTAATTGATTTGGTTGATTTAGGCTTAGTGATAGATTTGATGATTCAATTGGTTGAATAATTAGGTAGTTGATTTCAGAATTTTTGGGAGTGGAACCAATTTGAAAATTTTTGAAAAGTGGTCCACAAATAGCTAAGGATAGCAGTGTTCAGAAAGGGGTTTGTAGCTCCCTTTCAATAGGAGTTGGAAAAAGATAGAAGGTTGTAGCCTTCTTCAGGTAGGAGCATGTGTGCTGGTTAGACATTATGCTAGTACAATATTGTAAGAAGTTCCCCCTTTTTTTTTAATAAAAGAAGAAGATAGAGACGAAAACAACGTGGTTTTCTCCCACATTGGGTTTCCACCAAAAATCCTAGTGTTCATATGGTTTTTGTGTGTTGATGTTCTATCTGCTTCTTACCTATTCATAATTATTGATTAATTGATGAAAATGAAGTAAATATACACTAATTAATGCTCAATAGATGATCAAATTAATGACTAGATAGGATATTTGGATATACATAGGTTTCTTTAATAAAAAACGTGTACATATGCTAGTTTCGTTTATAAGAACTGTGTATACAAATTAGAATAATAAATTTAAAATTTGAAGTGTGTAAAATACTAATACAATCCCCCCTCTCAATATTTTTCATACGGAGTAATTTGCGATGTTGCAATGAAGTTGGGTGGTTCGTAGGACTTGCAGGCATTATAACAATTCTTCCATGATTCCTCCTTAGGTCTGTGAAAGGTCTCACTTATCCATTCATAATGAATCATTGCACATTGGTCTTTGAAAACATTCCTCAGATCATACGAATTCAAGTCAAAACAACCGAATGTGAATTTATCTATTGCCTTTCCTTTGGTGTTTTCAACCTTGATATTATTGATTTTGTAAATCCGATCTTCATAGGAAGAGCAAGCCAAGGTGTTTTCTTCTTCCTGTGCAAAGATGATGAAAACCCTGTGGAGAGATGATACACAAATTCTTGCATGAATAATTTAATAGTAGCATACCTCGGTAAAATATGCAAAGGCTTTTGTTTGCTGAACACTCTGAGGAATGTGCCATCTGGTGAGGAAAATGAATCTGCTATTTTTGACGCTGCTTCCATTTCCCCATGTGAAATGCAAGGTGATTCTTCGTCAATGATAAACTTATACAACTGAATGAGGAATTGATTAGTAAACTTTTCCATCACTTGTCTATGGTTGCACCTTGAAATTAGCTTGTAGTAGATGTGCATGGAAGGCTCTCACGGTTTCCATGTCCAATTCATGTTAGGGAATTAATTGTGTGCATATATTGCATCTAGTAGATAGGCAAACATGTAAAGTAGAGCTTGCTTTCTCTTGGGAGGACTAAGGGCATTAGATACATGGATCCTCAATCATTATGTCAATAGATATGACCAGTTGAATCGTCTTACCTTTTTCACAACTTGTTTCAGTAAGAATTCTCACCCTTCAAGGAAGGTCTTAGTGCTCTACTCACTATAGATTTTGTGACATAGAACTATCAAGAGATGATAGGCCCTCCTGAGAGATTTTGTCTTGCAGGTGTTGGTAGGTGTATGATGGAACTCTGCTGGTTCTTTCACCTGGCTTTTAACAATGTACTTTGTGCTCAAGTAGATGGCGGCATCATAGAAGTAAGAATCCATGAGTGATTCCAGCTCCAAAAAATGATACATGAGATGATAATCTAGTGCCAGAAAATAAGCAAGCATTTATTTTTTGACTTTTTGAGAGTCATAGTCTTTGGATCTATATGAGAAACTATCCAAATGACAATGTCTATGCATGAGAAGGCCTGGTACCTGCATGCAACCTTCGGAAACCATGACTTTTGGACATTGATATACACATGCCTATCTTCAATGTTTGCTTTGAAAATTCTTGCTGAGAATGCTTCATTCTGCCATGTGATATTTGATTCTTTCTTTATGAACAAGTGAGTATCTGAGTAAACTGAAACATTCATTGACGTACTCTTAACTTCCTCCCTGATGCTTATTTCTATGGTGTTCTTTGAATAATATCTCTTTGGTGCCATGATGTTAGTGACTAATGATGAGAAGTGGTCAATAAATCCAATACCTATCAGAGGAAGATACACGCATTGAAAATATAAATTAGCTTCAATAAATTCACTCTCAAAGAAAAATCACAACAGTAACCACTAGAATAACAAGGAAAATTTCACAATTCTTGAGGTGAATGAAGGAGACTAGCTACCTAAACTGCGCTATGTACAATCTTAGCACCCAGTGGTGCAGATTGAGGCTAGCTACTACACAATGCATAGTTTAGCCTAGGAAAACTTAGGTGGGGACTGTAGGTTTTCACCCCGTACAGAAATTACCTGCATACAAATTCTAAAAATAGAAAATAAACAATGGCGAGAGCATAACATACAAAAAAAATATACACAGAGATTTTCCCTTGGATCCGAAAACTGGGACTACCAAATTGATTTTTCATTATGTTCCTTTCAATGTTACGATACATACATACATACATACATACATACATACATACATACACACACACACACACACAAATATATATACTATATATATATAATATATATATATATATATATATATATATTAATATATAATATATACATGCTGAAGCCATTCATAAACTCCAATCCATTAACCCTGGATTAGAACATAACTATAGTTCCCTTGATTGGATCTACAAAATACCATGGACCAAAAAGCATAACGCCCAAAACTATGTGCGAAATCAATGACAAAACCATAGGTATGTCCACCCACCTCATATAGGGTCCAAAACAATTTTCCCCGGGGCACTGCCCCGGACCCCGTACAAGGGGGGCTACCACCCCCCTCAAACTCCTCAACACGGGGGGTTGCCACCCAACGTCTAATGCGTTGGTTTAACTACTGGGGCTAGTCGTGGAAAGAATATAACACAACCCAATAATGACTGTGCATTGTGTAGTCTTAGTGCCTGAGGGAGATGCTTGAGCCTTGGAATTGTTCAACGCACAGTCATTTCAGGCTTGATCCTTAGACTTTCACAATGCCCAACTAGGCAAGGCAACTGCTGGCTAAGCGAAGGGTAGATCTTCCTGTAAACAATGTGGGAAACTGGAAGATCTAAGTAGTGGTGAAATTTAGAGTGAAAATTTAACTAAGGATAGATGTATTAGTGAAAATCAAGTGCATAATATCAACATGCAAAAGGAAAAATAAACATGCATGGAGAGTCGCTAAAACAATGATCAATAATGTGTAAAAACAAGAAAAATGATGTGACACTTGTAAATGGAGAATGACAGACTGAACTATCACTTTCAAAAGCTAATATAAGTTAAAATTCTAGAAACGATGAAAATAGACAAGAAAGAAACACTCACATAAGAGAAATGACAAAAAGCGACCGAGAAAGTGACAAAAGATGACAAAAGAAAAACTCACTCGGAAAAGCACCGTAAACTCCACCAAACATTCCTTGATCTCTTCGGTAATTCTAGAGCTCCAAAATCTATTGTACAAATGATCTCTATGGGTTTCCATTATATAGATATAGATCGATTAGGGCTTATGGCATACATGCCTCAAATAAGGAAAAGGTGACACTTGGAAGAAAGTTCCAAAGTAGTGAGTGTGCCACCTTCGGGAAACTAATTAATGAATCTATATTTCATAAGGATGGGTTTTTTTTTTTTTTTTTTTTTTTTTTTTTTTTTTTTTTTTTTTTTTTTTTTTTTTTTTTCAGGAGATTGGGCATGCACACTGCTAAGAAGGAATGTGTAGTTCCCAAGGACTAGACAACTTCTTGTCTCAGTGCATTGTGTAGTTTCTCAGATCAAGGACCGCTTGAGATATTTTGAGCTTAAGGCCAAGATTTCATCCAGCACTATGTAGTTTCTAACTCAAGGCATACCTTTCATCCTCAATTGCATAATTCCAATCATCAAGGCTAGCCTGCCTTCTAATATTGTGCAGTTTCTGGAGGCAAGCCCAACAATGTTGCATGGTCAAGTCAGAAGCTTGCTTTTGAGTGCAAAATTTGAGATTGGGATCAATACATGATACAAAAAGAATGAAAATATAAGTCTAGATCAAAATGTGAATACTTGACAATAGTTAAAGATAGGCTCCTATGGATAGAAGAAAGGCTCCAAAATCAAAGCATGGAAAAAAATTTCGAGGGTGGTTGTACCATCTACAACAACTTCATGGTTAGGTCATCCTTAAGGAGGGGCCTTCCATTGGGAGCCATTAATACACATAATGATGTTCATAAATTCATCCAAGTTGAAAAAATGCCTACAATATAAAAAATAAAATCCTTTAATTAAAATGAAGTTTAAGCATATAATTAATTGTTTCAACAAAGGGATATTTATGCAAGATTTGTGATGTATGGGTTACTTGTAATATGAGAGGTTACATATGCAGAGGGGTGGTATCTAGATAAAAAAGGACGTTAATGCAACAAAGTTATTTTGAAGCTTCAGTCTTGAATGCAAATGATAGATTTTACCTAAAACCAATGCAACATTCAATGATATTTATTTACTGATTGGATATTTCATCGATATGTGAAGAAAAATATTAGAATGATGTTTCAATAATATAACAAAAATGCTATGAAATACTCATGAGGGTCCGAGATGTGAGATGAAAAATCTAAAGGTAAGGATCAAGTTGAAAATGGCTTGATCCTTCACTCATAATTGTGATAGTTTATGGTTTTAAAGATGTAAGGGAAAGATGGCAGTTTCACAAACCTTAATGTATTTAATAGAATAATAATAATGATTAAGAAAGGTGAGCATGTGCAATATGCATCATGACAAAATCAAAATCCATAGGGTTTGATAAAGGCTAGGCTACTGAAACAGTTGATTAATTTAAAGACATAAACATAATCTTTTAGACCTTTATGGTCATACAATGAGGGCATCCAAAATTTGGATATGGTTCAAACATTTCGAGTGTTGTTGTAGAGGCTATAAAAAATGGAAAAACATTGGTAGAATCCAACATCTCTTCCTTATTCCCCTAAATAAATTGAGTGTTAAAATAAAATAAAGGAAGTATTAAATTACATATCTTATGTACCACTTGAGTTACTTGACCATTGATAGGTATTTCATTTGTATGACTCTGTAGCTAGGTCTTCTTAGTATTTAAACACCACAACAAGAGATCACTCATTTCAATATTCAATAATGATATAGATAACATGATAGCAGACTTATTATATTTGACATTTTTAAGTGAGTTTGTGGTGTTGCTCCATTGTTAGCAAACCTATTCAATACCTCAGCAGAGTCACTCAAGAAATCACAAGCATTGCTTCACTATCAATAGGCATGATTAGTACCCTAACGAAGTTTTTGCGTCACCTCTTCTCACAAGAAGCCTTTCTCTTCATTACACTTTATTTAATTAATTTATCTTTTATATGCACCTAAAATGATTTATTAAGGCATTCACTATGCTAGGGTGGAAGAGGGATCCCGAATTATTCTATAGGAAAGAAAGTTATTCCTTGTTTGACAAAAAGTAAAAGATATTCTGAGTTAGGGGCTTTCTCATGCCATATTTCTACATCACGTCTCCAACTAAAAGGTGGAAAATAAATACACAAAATAAACTATTATAACCATATTGGAAACAAATTTTAGGTTAGAGATATCGTTATTTTTAACTAATTAGATTTCCCCACTAGTATCTAATCATATTTTACTTCTAAAAGAGAGTTTCTTTGGTGTAAATCACAAGAAATTTCATTTGTCGACGGATTTCGAACCAACAAGTGTGGTTCATCGTTAGGACAATTTGAATGAGTAGATTAGGCTTAGTATGATTAAATAGATAGAGCATAAACTCCAACGACTGTATTCTGAGACCAGGTCTTGGAATATAGCTGTTGGAGTTTCTGCTCTATCTATTTAATCATATGAAGCCTAATCTGCTCATTCAACTTGTCTTGATGATGAACCACACTTGTTGGTTCGAAACGTGTCGACAAATAAAATTTCTTGTGATTTATGCCAAAGAAACTCTCTTATATTTGACATGGATCACAGAAGCCTCAATTCAACATATTTTACTTATTAATAGACTAGACTCATGTCATAAATATAAGGGACAAGGTTTCAATACTAGTATCTACAAGAGGATGACTCTTCGAGTGACCAAACCAACCAGAAAATACCATTGGATGGGATCTTGGTATTCTAGAGAAGGAAAATGAATTAGATAAAGGGATATGATGGAAAATAGTCATGGATCATTTATGTACAAACATGAAAAAGGAATGCAAAGGACAAGGATAAAATAAGAAGCAAGGTTTAAAATTCAAGGAAATGAATGCTAGATGGGAATCAAATATGTCATGCATTGTAATGATGTAATTAGATGCAGGGAACATGATGCCAAATGGAATGATGAAACAATGCATTGTAATGTAATAAAAAAGACCCAAATGAAACTATAATATGTGATATGTGTATATAGATAATGTGGAAAAGTACAACTACTCTAATAAGTAAATGAATTATAGATGAACCATAATCTAATTGAAGAAAAGAGATTATGCTCACATGAAATCTAACTTCTAGTGAATCCAATTGAGTTTTTCCCTACCTGCAAAAAGAATGCTATAATCAATCAAAACCCATGCAAAATTATGTGTAAATATGGGGATAGTTACTTGTGTAGCTTGCACAAAATTTTGAAGGTCTTTCCTACTAGAAGAAAAGTGTGCCATAAATTTTTGTTCTATTCAGGTTGCAATTCTACCTTGATGTACAAAATGATGAACATGAATACCCTCAAAGTGTCTCACAAATGTACATTCATCCATTTTTTCATTAGTCTCAAGCACAAGATAAGACCAAAGCTTCTTATTAGCTACAAATCTTTCTAAATAAGAATCTTCTAGCCAGTCAATGATTCAATCATGATATTAAAAATTACTAGTTTTAAAACAATGAAATTATAGGAAATATCAGTTTTCAATCAACACATTCAAGCTATGGAAATAATCTTGTGAGGAGAACTTGATTTTACCTTGTTTATAGAGTTTTTAAAGATCAAAAAGACCTGACGTAACCACCAAGAAGATTTGTAGTGTCTCAAGGTCGTGACATGTATCTAAACTCTTATATGGTGAATCATGAAACTTTATTGGCTTGGTGAAGTCAATTGCTGTAAAAAAACAACTACCATAAGATATACTACACGTTGACAAAATATTCTGTAAAATAAACATGTATCACATCAAATTTAATATTCGTCTTAGCATGGGTAATTAATATGTCAACATGAAGGTTTTGTTCCAAAAAATGTTCTAAATATCCATTGATGCTCAAAAGAATGCCTCATTTTAAACTAAAAATAATAATCTTCATAACATCCATAAGCGAGATGAGGAGTTGATTATTCATGATAGAGTTTAACAGGACCAAAGCTTCTAGTTGATGATCATCATTGTGTTGATAATCAGGAAGATAGGCTTTGAAGCCTTGTACCTTCGTTGAAGATATAAATTCAAACCCTAGATTCAATACAAGAGAAATGAAAGGTTTTTTGTATGAAAGGGGATTAACCAAACAAGAATGTCATAACCCATTAGAGGCTTTGTCTTGAGAATTAAGAGAAATAACTCTAAATCCCTAGTATTTCAAGAACGAGCTTACATCAAGTGAGACAATCCCGAGAAAATCCTGAACTGACCTAGTTCATGGATTCCATTAGGGTTGTAAGAACCTAACATAACCATTAGTAGGAGCTGAAGTGCTTCGATTTATTGACAAGTAACTCAACATTCAAATGTTAAATGACAAAATTTTGAGGACTTAGTCAAATCAACATCTTTTACATCAACCAAATGCTTTTTTTTTTTTTTAACAAGGACAGTTAATGTATTTATTGCCAAAAGTGAAGCAAGCTCCTATTACAAACGATAGTAGCTTTTAAGAACTAAGCAATGAGAATGAGCTAATGGTAGTCCCTTCTCCTATTCTTATAGTCAAAAGTTCTATGAGTTCTTTGGCTATTCTTGTTTTCTATCTTACGTTTTATCTCAGGGAGAGCAAATTCTGTCACCTTTTCCTTATGCTTTTCTTTTTGTTGTTCCTTAAGTTTGTCGTTCCTTCTATTATTATTCATTATTCTTGTTGTTCCTTCAACCTACTGTTCCTTCGGAGTGTTGTTCCTTATGATGTTGTTCCTTCGCCCTGCTATTCCTTCGGCTTGCTATTTCTTCGATCTTTTGTTCCTTTGCCCTACTGTTCCTTCGGCCTGCTGCTCCTTCGGCTTGTTGTTCCTTCGAATGTTGTTCCTTCTGTTGTTGTTCCTTCAGCTTGTTGTTTGTTTGGGTGTTGTTCATTCTGCTGCTATTTGTTCTTCTTCTTGTTCCTTTAGATGTTGTTCCTTCTGATTTCTGCTCTTTCTGCTGATGTTCCTAAATCTTCTTGTTGTTCCTTCTAATGTTGTTGTTGTTCCTTCAGCCTGTTGTTCCCTCAGAAGCTGTTCCTTCTTTTGTTGTTCCTTCTGCTTTTTGTTCCTTCTGCTTTTTGTTCCTTCTGGTGTTGTTCCTTATGCTGTTGTTCATTTTGGTTGTTGTTCCTTTTGCAGTTATTCCTTCTACCATTTGCTGCTGTGTGTTCTGGTGTTGTTTGTTCTACTTGATAGTCCTTGTTCTTGTTGTACCATTTGGTTGTTGCTTGGTGATCCTGAATGTCACTTTCAATGTACCAAATACCACTCTCCCTCTTAAAAGCAGATCTACCTTCTGTAGATTGTCCAAGGCAAAGGACGAATTGAGCAGGGTCCTCCATTAAGGCAAAGATTACCTTGAGGCAACAGACAGGCTTTATTTGTCAGTGAGTCCACTTGTTTGTTTAAGTCCCGCAGAATATGATATGAGTCGACTGTGTCGAAGTCTTTCAAAGTGTTTTGAATTCTTTGTAAGGTTTTGTTTAAAGCTCGGTTACTAAAATAATCTTCAAAATTTAAGAGCTTTATCAGAAGCTTCAAGTCTCTGAATATTTGGATTGATTTGTAGTCTAACTCCTTCACAATCTAGCAAGCTTTCAGGAGGCTGTAACTCTCTACTTGATTGTTCGAACTTATGCCTAGGCCCTAACTGAAACTAGTTTTTTTTATCTATTTGGGGAAAGAATCAATCGCCCTACACTTGTAGTGCCTAAATTCCCCTTGGACGCTCCATCTAAGAAGATAGTGGCTTTTGGGGTCCCCTACCACCACTTAACAAAGTCACCTGCTATGAGATGCAGGTGCCAAGTAGGATATTTCATTGGTTTGTTGATTGAAACTTTCCTTTCTCCTCGCACACAGGGTCCTATCCACGTAGAGACTTCTGCCGATAATGTAAAGGCAAAAGATTATTTGTCTATTATTTCCACGTAGAGCTTTTACTTTCATAGCCACTTCCATTTTTGTCAGGATCTTGTTGTTAAACACGTACTCATTTTGAGCCAACCACACTTCCTACCAAAGGCATTTTGGGATAGCTTGCCAAATGTTTTTCCAGCCTACATTTTTAGATTTTTTCTCAAGGTTTTGATTTTCCTAGGAGGTGTAGAGAGTAACAACTGAAATCTGGGAAGGGGTGGGTACGACAAGTCCATGTAGGACCATCTTCCAAACTTCTTGTGTGAAAACACAGTCTACCAATAAATGGTCACAGGTTTCGATAGCAGAAGTGCATAGGCAGCATCTGAAGGGCCCATGGAAGCCTCTTTTATTCAAATTTTCTCATGTTAGTGGCTTTTTATGCATGAGTAACCAAGTGAAGAAATTCACCTTTGGAAGGCGAAAGGGAGACAAAATGGATTTCCAGAGCTTCGAAGTCAACAAAGATATGTGTGTGGCTTGTAATGAGGAGAATCCTTGAGCTACTGTATAAATTCTGGTTCTTCCCCACCACCCTCAACCAAATCCTTATTAACTAGATATCTATTGTTGGAGTCAATGTTTTAATCATATGTTTCAACAACAACAAACAAGTTACTCAAGTCATAAGATTCTACTAGATTTAGATATAAATATGTATATATTAGAGAGATTTTATGAACAGCCTGAATGGAATAGTTTACTCCATCCAATGTCAGAGATGTCAATCCATAAAGAAGATGCTAAATACTTTCATTATTTTCCTCTTCTAAAGATGATACTTCACCACCTTGTGTCATCTTAAATTATAATTTGTCAAATTGAGAATTTGAATGATTTGAAATATTTACAACATCACTTGATTCATTGCATGTGTCAAGACACAACGGTTAGTGAGTTGATGAAGAAATTCCCATGAGAAATTTATCTATGATCAAATCAGATTCCATATCTTGATTTTGTAAATCCCTATCCTTTAAGGTGGTCATGAAATCAACAAAAGTACAATGATATGTGTCACTACATATATCAATGAGGTTATTGTCAATAGGATGATGATCACCAAAGCCCTTGGTTTGATTAAATCCTTTTATTTTAATCGATTGATCATTGAGAGCACTAGGATCTCCATCAACCATGAACGTAGGAACACTAACCGAGGTTTTATCTTGAATAACTTGTGAAAGGAAATAATCATCTTGACATAGTGGGATTTGGAATATTAAAGAGACATGCGACATGTTTTCATCATTTTTCTTCTCCACATGTGAGATGTTACCACCCTGTACCTGATTAGTATTTGCCCTTGCAGATTGGGAATGAAGAGTAATCAAAGCAACTGATGGTACAATGGAATGCTTGAGAGGTTAAAGGCACAAGGAGTTATGAGGTGTGAATGAAAGAGGATGAAAGGAATTCATTGAAGAGACAATACTAGGAATAAAATATGATTCAAGATTTAGATCACTCCCATTAGTGTAATTTCAAATAATTAACATATCAATATTCACATTGTTCTCCACTGAATTATTTGAACAATCAATGTATTTTGGATAAATATTTTGATCATTTCAAGTTGATAAATGTGGGAGTATAGTATGAAGAGATTCATGAACACATTCTCAAAGGTTCTTGATAAGAATAGGTTGAATCTCTAAAGAAATTATATTAGGTTTCATTGCGGGGTAGTTATGCTCCCTTTTATCCACGATCTTTTGATCACTAATATTATTGATAAAAGGAATTTTGGTATCAACCTAATGGACCACTTCATCTAGTAATGAAACTAGAGGAGTGTGATAGAGATTAGGGATACAAATTTCTTCCTCTGAGAGTTGGGGCACCTTGTGACTCAGGAAAGTTAGGAAAACAAGATTTGGGAAAATACTTGGTCGATTTGGGGTTTGAATATTATGAGAATTATGGGATGGTTTATTACTAAAATTCATTTCATATTAAAATTTTTTCAGCAAGATACAAACCAACGATCAAAATTTTTCATCCGATAAATATTAATATATCACTTTTAGGAAATTCATAACAAATATGAAGAAATATACCAGCAAAATATTCTAATGGCTCATCCAGTTTCACCCTAAGATTACATATTATTTTATACACATATTGATAATAATACATTTCAAAAGATTTACGAATCTCCTTAATGAGTTGCTCAACACCATTTCTAAAAAGCCCCACTTTATGAAGCAATGGTGTTGAATAGTGAAATGGTGTTGAGCACTAGAAGGTAGACACGTGGACTTTTATGAATCACCTTAATGGAAAGGTACGATGTCATTCCATGACATGACCTTCGAGCATAAGGGTGAATAATTTGCAAGTGAAACCTTCATAATGTGCTTCATTAGAATCACAAAACTCAAGAAACTAAAGCGTATGTTATACTACAGATGTTCCACTCTGACCATTATACTTATCTTGTGACAAGTGATGAACTATTTATGTGGGGATCAAAATGCGAATTCTTTTAGAAAAACAACCTGGGATGATGATTTTGGGAGAAGCCATTTCAAGATAGAAAGTTTTGATATAGACTCCACTAACTCAGATGATCATCTAGCCCTCCTTCTAGTGCCAAAAAGTGTTGGTGGTGGGGGGATCCTTGTTATGAATTCTCAATTATACCTGACATTTTTGGGATAGGAGCCCCATCCAGGATACTGGCCCTCATGCCATTATGTGTGTGTTTTTCTCTTAGATACCAAATGTAGAGAGTTGTATGTGAGACCAAATGTAATATGTTAGAAGAATGAGGGTGCAGCCAACTATTAATTGATCACTTGTTAAAAATGATATAAGAATACAACAACAACATAATGAGAAAGAGCATGCCTTAAGGATGAATCATGTATCCGATACTAACTAAGACATACAAAATGGAAAATTGCTAGAAATCAACTCCAAATTAGCTCACAATCAATCCCTAACATTAGCATTGCATGAGGAGCATAGATTCAAAGCCAACATACAAGTCGCATGCAAAAGAGTAGTTCATAAATAGGTAACCAGTATGTAACGGACATGAATATATAATTTGAATACTAGATAGCTAATATAACAATAGAGGAATGCACAACAAATAAATGTAAACCAAGCTCATCAAAACACAACAGTGTAGTGAGAGAAATTCATATCATCTTCATAACATAGCACTAGCCTCACAATCCATCAACCTATCGGGTGTCAAGATATAATTATTTCAATTCCTCAAGAAAAACCTAGCAATATAGTTACTAGATTAGCTTAAGTGCTAAAATTCCGTTCGAATATTTATGGGGTTACATTTATGGAAATGAGGAGGGTGATCTTTCACCTTATCATATGACTCTTGGATTTCCCTCATGACCTTTCAACTTCTAATTGACTCGTAATATTCCCTAGGAGTTTTAGATTTCCACTATGGCCCTTGAGCTTGTAAGTGATCTTTGATATCCCCCATTGACATTTTCCATCATTTGAATATTTGTCATTAATAACAAAATATTACATTTACAATATAATAAATTGAGATCTCGCATGCTTTGACATAATATCTTGTGAAATATGGTTCCTTGTAGATGTGTTCATCCCACTCTAGGGTCATCTTGATGTTGAGTTGACTTTCCAATGGTTGCCATGTATTTATCAAGTATTAATATATAAATGACCAGTAATCGCTCTATAACTTCAATCCCATAGCAACGCAATTGATTGTCAAGATACTATATTACACCCTTTTGAGGTAACTACAAATCAAATTTATAATATAGAAAATCATTGTTAGGGAATTCGAAGGAACATACGGGTGTAAACCATACTTGATCAAATTCATAAATATGTATCTAAAAAATATTACCTAATTACGTTGTGAGAAGTGTGACTTTCCTTTCGGTCTAGTCTAGCTTACCATTTGATATTGATGAAAAACAATTGTTGGTATTTGAATCTAGTCTGTCATTTCCCTAGAATATTTACAATATATTACTTGGTTTTGTTTAGACTTTGAAATGGATCCAAATGGTGGTGGAATTTTGGTTAACTTCTTGTTTTGAATGTTTCACCTGTAGTGTTCTTAGTCTTATTAAATGAGCCTTTCCATGGAGTCTAAAGCTACTAGAACAATTCTCGCATTATGACCCAAAATGCATATGTATGGGAATTTCATTTTTCCCGCAAGTTCTTGAATGCTATTACATGTCCTTGTAGTTCTATATTTGGATATTATTTACTCCATTTATTATGGAATTCCATGGTTCTTCTTAAATGTAGTTGTTTTTCTAATGCCTATTATTTCTTGATTTACCAATATGCACAAACTGCACATTTTAAAATTAATCACTCCCTTTTTTTTGTACATGTATACTCAAATTTTTAACTAGGGGGCCTCTCCCATAATTCATAGGTCCATATATCTTTTGGTCTGAGAGTGAACATGGGCATGCCTTTAATCAACATAAAAAGATAGGTGTTCTGAATAATGGATGGGTTACTTTTCATTTGCAAAGGTAAATCCTAGTTCCCTTTTGGTTACGAAAGTTTTAGCAATTGCACTTTTCATAACTACGTGAATGTACTCTCTTGGCCTTTGAGTTGATCACCTCACTATTATTTTGAAAACATATCAAAATACCATTTAATTTTGTTGTGTGTATTTGTAACGATAGACCCAAGTTCTATTAACATGTTTAGCACATCCTTCGCCATATCTTTTGAGTGCATGCCTTCATGTAGTGTGATTGTAAACATTCAACTTGAATTTAATGTGCCACTAGGTGCTTTTGTATTTCCACTCATTCTAACCTTTCTTTTTTAATGGATTCTCACTTCAAATTGAGTTTATTTCCCTATGTGCACTACTCGTATACAATGCAATGTAACTAGTTATATTCCCAATTCAATTAATATGTATATTATCATGACAACATCGAACATAACATACGTGGGTGTGGCATTCTATTAGGTCCATATAATACTAGTGTATTCCCCTTATTGTTATTGTTAGTGTAGCCCCCTATTATTGTTGTTGTGTCCATGTATCCCCATGTTGCTATTGTCATGCCCCATAGAAGCCCATTGTTGGTATTGTTGTGCCCTTACATTATTATTGTTATCTAGTATCTGATTATATTGTGACCCCTTAGGCTCCTATATATACCAAGGGGGCCTTATCATTTGTATCATCCAATAATTGTTCATTTATGTAATATAAAAGAGGTTTCCCCCTAGAAGAGGCTAATTTTTAAGTCATTGATCTATATTTTCTTCTATGTTGTGAGCTCTTTGCATAACATTTCGTATTAGAGCATTGGATTCAAGGGTTTTTCTTCTTCAAATAGGTCATCTTGGAATTTTCGTAATAACAATTTTTTCTACGAGGCTTCAGAAGTTGAAATTGCATGACAAAGATAATTATCTTCAATGGCATGACAAAGCTTCTAAAGAAAGAACAATGAGGCGTAATTTCACAATTATGCTCAATAGAGGTTCAAACATCGAAATCATCTAATTGTCCAGATCTTCAAAAAGTCTTGGACAATCATTCCAAGGTATTTGATACTCAAAATTCCTCCCCCTATTCGTGATCAAGATCGTGTTATTCATTTGATTCTAGGAAGAGTTACTCCAAACATCATACCTTACAGGTATCCCTATGCCCAAAAGAGTGAAATTAAAATATGGTTGAAAAAATTCTAGAGGCCGGTATAATTCAACCTAGTCAAAGTTCTTTCTCTACTCAAGTTGTATGGGTGCACAAGAAGGATGGATCATGGTGTATGTGTCCAGATTACAACGACCTCAACAAGCTCACTATTAAAGATAAATTTCCCATTCGTTTCATTGATGAATTTTTGGATGAATTACATGGAACAATTTACTTCATCAAGTTTGATCTTCATTTATGATATCATAAAATTAGAATGAAGGATGAAGATATTCCAAAAATGACATTCAGAACTCATCAGGGTCATTATGAATTTTTGGTCATGCCTTTTGGCCTTACTAATGCACCTTCCACATTTCAAGGTTTTATGAATTCCATTTACAAAACCTCCCTTATAAAATGGGCGTTATTATTATTTTTATGATATAATAATATAAAACAAATATTGTAAGGATCATATTCAACATGATGACATGGTTCTTGAGCTATTGGAGGAGAAACAATTATATGTAAAAGCCCCCAAATGTTTCTTTGGAATACAGAAGGTGGAATCTTTGGGTCATATTGTATTCAATGAGGGTATTAAGGTAGATGTTAATAAAATTAAAGCCATTAAGGAATGGAAAATACCCACAATCATGAACCATATTCGAGGATTTCTTAGGTTGACTGGTTATTATTGTAGGTTTGTTAAGAATTATGCCAGAATAACAGCACCTACAACAACATTACTGAAGAAAGATGATTTTTCTTAGACTATAGAAGAAACTAAGGCTTTTGAACATCTTAAAGAGGAAATGTGCCAAGCATTGGTCTTAGCTACATCAGACTTTCCAAAAAAATTTATTGTTGAATTTGATACCTCAGTAAATGGAATTGGTTTTATTTTAATGAAAGAAGGAAGACCCATTTCTTGTGAAAGTCATCCAATCAAAGGAAAGAATTTACACAAACATACTTATGAGATGGAAATGTTGGCATGATCAATACTTACGCAAGAATGCAATAAAATACAGATATAAACATAAACCCCAAGGTGTAGTAGATATAAAACTTCATTTCATTAATATCAAAGAATTGAAATATGCTTACATACAGAATGGAAATAGACTAGCTCGGGTGATGGTAGCTTATCTCTGAGAAGATATGTGTCAGATACATGCCTATGAACTGTGTTACAATGAGGCTTGAAGGCCCATTTATTATTGAGAAACAATGGAAAACCCTAAACATAAGGAAACCTAACCCTAGGAGATGAAGCACCAAAATTATGGGCCCCGTTGGGGTAAATTGGTACATCAATTTCTCGGGGTTATAACTTTGGCATATTGTCTCCATTTGACGCGTACAATACCTTGTTAGAAATATCTATCCAAGGACTATAAATTTTGATAAAAAATTGAGTCATACACTCATATTTTCTTGATTTAAAAAAAAAAAAAAAAACATTATTTAGGGCCTTAAAATGACTCTGGAAGTTCAGGACCTGAAAACTGCCAAAAATAGTAAATTATGCTACAATTAAGGAAACTCAAATTGTGCTATGATTAAGGAAACTAAAAGAAGTAATGGTTGTGGTGCAAGTGGAATAGGTGGGTGGCCACCAATATCCACCTAGATCAGTCCTCACCCCTTAGGAAGCAATGGTCCCCATCATGTTGAGTGCCTCTATGAGATGTGGAAACTTTTGCTGAACTTGGTCCCTGGTGAGCCACTTTCCTTAGTGTAGGATATGACTAGCTTTGACAAGATGATACAGTTGGATCTTCTGCTTGTGAGTGTTCATGATATTTGTGTCCATTATCTTATTAGTTGGGGCATGTTCCATGTAGTCTGGGTTTAGCTCGGTTAGTGTGAGTTATTCTACAATGTTTGATGTGTCTAGTAATGGTGGAAATTAAGGTTGAAGGTAGTCCACATTGAACAATGGGTGTAGACCAAGGAATGGTGGGATGCTGAGCTCAAAATCATTGTCTCCTATAGTCTTGGTGATGGTGTATGGCCAATATTGGAGCTGGCGGAGATTGTTATTGGGCCCAACAAGGCACTCCTTCTATAAATACAACCAAACTTTGTCACCTGCCTAGAAATTGTGTGGCACCTGATGTTGATATTAACGTTTCTTGTACTTAGCATTGGCTCTATCCAATATGCCATGGACTAGGTCATAGATGTGTTGAATGCACTCAATGAAGTTTTTAGCCCTATCAACTTCAGATTGGACATCAGCTAAATCTGCCTAAATACTTGCAAATGGTATGGATACATCAATGGGACATACTAGCTCGAATCGCAACCCCACCTAAAAGTGGTTGTGGCCAATTAAGTTATGGAGAGCTCTGTTGTAGTGGTGCTGGACATAGAGGATGATTTTATCCCATGTGCAAGGATGCCTCGAGTTGTACATGCACAAAATGTGCACGGTCATCCCATTGAAGACCTCTGTTTGGCCATCAGTTTGGGGGTGGAAGGTCGTGGACTTAGTGAGATTGGTATCTAGCATTGACCAGCGACTCGACCAAAATGTACTCAAAAATTTGTTTTCCCGATATGAAAAATGTATTGTTGGATTCTAATGTGTACCCACACTCACTCACATAAAACCTTAGCAGCGGCTTCTGTATTGATATTCTTTTTGCAAGCCTCTAGAATGGCCATCTTCAAGAGTCTATCGAAAACCATGAAAACATAGTCATTTCCATGCTTAGTAGAAGGAAGGCATGACATGTAATCTATGGAGATCAATTACCAAGGCTAAATAAGAGTAGGCATAGGAGTATATAAGCCTTACCTCTTGAGCATTGGTTTGAAAATGCGTAGGAAGTGTAGGATCTGATGTACTTCCTGACATCATATCAAAGGTTCGGTCAATAAAAATACTTCTGCAGCACTGCCACTATTTTCTTGACTCTAAAATGTACAATGACCTAACTATAGTGTGCCTTGCAAATCATCTTGGCACTCTCACTTGAAGGAATACAAAGGTGTTGTTAGGCCCCTATACTACTAGTGTAACCCTTATTGTTATTAGTACAACCCACTTATTATATTGATGTACCCACTTAGTGCCCATATTGTTACTATTGTACCCCATATAAGCCCCCTAATGTTACTATTGTGGCTTCATATTATTATTGTTAGGTCGGCTGGGTTATATTGTGACTCCTTAGACTCCTATATATAGAAAGGAGGTTTTGTCATTTGAATCATCCAAGAATTGTTCATTTATGTAATGTAAAGGAGGTTGCCCCCTCGAAGAGGCTGAATTCTAAGGCGTTGATCTATCTTTTCTATCTTTTTCTTGAGCTGGTTTCATAACATTTGGTATCAGAGCTTTGGATTCTAGGGTTTCGCTGCTCCAAACAAGTCATCGTGGTATTTTCGCTATAACTTTTTTGTTGTGACGTTTCAGAAGTAAAAAAAAAAAACCCATTTGAGAAAAATTGGCGCTGAACTTTGGGTTCGAATTTCAGATCGTTTTGTGGGATATTTTCGGATATATGATCTGAGGAAGTTCGCCTTTTTGCAGACTCCTGAATTACACTCAAAACAGGTGACCTGGGGAAAATCGTCATAACTTTCTTCCTGAGCATCGGATTGAACTTTCGTAAGAAGGTGCAGAAAGAGGACGGACTGTAGTTTTCATTTATATACTTTTCAGATTTAAAGGTTGAAACAGTGACACGTGGCACGTCGTACAAGTTTGCTCTACTGAATTAGTCTATAATCAGGTCACTGTGGGATATTTGGCATAACTCTTCATTGGAGAATCCAATTGGGGTCAGACTGGTGGCATTGGAAAGAGGACATAGAGGACTATTACAGGTCGTAGTTTCAGAGCTTAAAGATCTGAAAGTACAAAGTTATAGGCATTTCAAGAGTGAGCTCCTAAAATCAAGAAAAAGCAAGATGAGGAAGTTTGATGGCAAGGATCCGGTAAATTGGATACGTCAAATGGAGCAATATTTTGATCTACATGGTGTACAACTGTT